>RJWJ010002981.1:0-92202 GCA_004363605.1 Indri indri
AAAAAAAAAAAAAAAAAAAAACAACAACAAAAAAAAAGACGCACACACAACACTGCACGGAGAGAATGAAAGGCATGGGGAACAAAAAAGCTGCTTTTATGAAAAGAGAAGTTAGGCCGGACATGGTGGCTCACGCCTGTAATCCTAGCACTCTGGGAGGCCGAGGTGAGCGGATTGTTTGAGCTCAGGAGTTCGAGACAAGCCTGAGCAAGAGCGAGACCCCCGTCTCTACTAAAATTAGAAAGAAATTAATCGGACAACTAAAAATATACATAGAAAAAAATTAGCTGGGCATGGTGGCGCATGCCTGTAGTCCCAGCTACTCGGGAGGCTGAGGCAGGAGGATCGCTTGAGCCCAGGAGTTGGAGGTTGCTGTGAGCTAGGCTGACGCCACGGCACTCTAGACCGGGCAACAGAGACACTGTCTCAAAAAAAAAAAAAAAAAAAAAAAAAAAAAAAAAGGAACAAGAAGTTGTGAAACACTTGCTGATGAGGGTTGGCCAAGCGCCTCCCACAGGTGAGAGGTTCTGCACTGACATGAAACCCACAGAAATGAGCTACGTGCTCGCACCTCTTCAGAAAAAGCAAACCCTGCAAAATAAACATTGAGAAATACACACAGAAATACAATGCAAATGTGTAACTGTGTTTACTAAAGAAGGAAACACATTATTTAAACGTATGCAAGTGTGCAGACTGCTGGTGAAACAGAGCATACACGTTGTACCGTCGGTCGCGCTTGAAGGCATCTAAGAACAGTCTGTGACAGAGACGCCCCTCAGCAGATGAAGGATAAACAAACGGAGGCATATCCAAACAACGGAACACTATGCAGAACTGAACAGAAACGAGCTATCACGCCAAGAGAAGACACGGAGGAACCTCAAATGCACGTTGCTAGTGAGGAGTGATCTGGAAAGGCCACACCTGTGGGTCCCAACTCTGCGACACTCTGGAAGAGGCAGAGCCCCAGGGATGGAAGATCAGTGACCGCCAGGCGCTGGGGGAGGGGGGCGGGGGACAGACAGCGGGGCACGGGGACTTTCAGGGCAGCGAGGCCACTCTGCGCGAGACGTGGGGAGGACACGCGTCACAGTCCCTGTGTCCACACCCAGAGGACGTGCAGCACTGAGAGCCCGCGTGTAAACCACGGACTTCAACTAACGAAGCAGTGACCTGGATCAGCTGTGACAAGGCTGCTCACGACGCAGGGTGCTCCTGACGGGCGTGGGGGTACGGGAGCCCTCCGTGCTCTGTGCCACGGTCCTGTACACCTTGCCCTGCCCCAAAAGGCCGAACTGAAAAACAGCGCAGCGGTCTGGGCCGCTCCTCCTGAGGAAGGTGTGGGCTCTGCGCCTTCGACTCCGTCTAGAACACCCTGAACACCGAAGCCAGAAACCTAAAGTAGAAGCTTTTCCGACACCAATTGAGGGGTGCAAACGTGTAAAGAGAGGTGGTCCTGTGAGCACCCCAGCACCGCCCTCGTCCCTCACTGTCCTCCGCTTCCTCCCCGCGGCTCAGAGTCCCGGAGCTGAGCTGACCCGGCAGAGATGTGGGGCCCTCACCGCCCACCTGCGGCGCTGGGCCCGGGTGCCCATCTGCAGGGGAGGCCGAGGCCCATCTGCACTGCCCGGCTAAGACCCGGGCACCGGCCAGGGTGGCGGCTTGTCGTGTCGTGTGGTGGGGGCAGGGGAAGCCATGGTGGGCACAGGATTAGGAAAAGCTCCCATGGCCCCAACACATGAACGTCCTCAGCAAAGCAAGCTGGGGACGTGTGTGAGAATGTTGCTGCCCGTGTGGCGTGCCCAGGACAGGCGAACACAGGAGACAGGGCGCAGGGAGGGGGAGTCACGGCTGCTGGGCATGGGGTTTCCCCCTGGGTGAAGGATGTTCTGGAGCCGGAGGAGGCTGTGGCTGCCACTGAACCACCCACGCTGAGGTTGTGCGTGTGCCACCTCAATCAAAAGAAAAACCCAAACGTCACCACCCGTGACCTCATCTTGGGGCTGGCCAGGATCCCAGGTCCCACGGCCCTGAGGGACAGGCCCAGGGACGCGCTCTGACGACCCCACACGACTAAAAGCTACACCCGAGAGGCACAGCGCCGGGCCAGGCAGGACCTGGACGCCATGGGGCGGGAGTGAGGTGGACACCAGCCAACCCCAGGCCTGGTGCCCCACAGGTTGCCATAGGAGCTGTGCCGTCCCCTCAGCCCAGCGGCCAATCCCAGCTCAAGTCCCAGCCAGCCACCTGCCGCCTGCGCCTTAGACTCCTGCGCGAGTCCTCCAGGTGGTGTTGCGGCAGCTGTGACAGTGGCTCCCCCCGCCCACCCCTGCAGTAGCCACGGGGTTACCTTGCCACCGGGGATCCTCACACAGGATCTTCTCGATCATGGCCTGGCTGGCCAGGACCCCGGGCTGCAGATCAGGGGCACCATCCTCGCCGCCAAGCTGGCCGTTCTGGAAGGCATCCTGGGCCTGCAGCTCCCTGTGACCAAACGACACAGTGGTCACTCGCTGTGGCCACCCGAGCCCCTCCTGATCGGAGAGGAGGTTGCTGGACACAGGGCTCCATGATCACCGGCTCTGCCGCTGTACAGAGCCGCCTCAGTGTCCCTGGGGACGCCAGCTGCCTGCAGGGCCAGGGACGGGGTCTCAGCAGGCACAGCCCTGTCCTGGCACGACGGTCCCGACCCCAGTACCTACACCCGCAGAGCCGAGTGTTACTGAGAAAGGACTCCCTTTTTGCCACGCCTGGATGCTGGGTTGTTCACCCTCGTTAGCAACTTCTCACTAAGGAGCCGCCACCAACACGGGAGGAAATGTCCAGTTAGAGGAGCGGGGTTGTTTCCTCGTCAGAAATAAAATCGAGACGCAGAAACACATCTGCCTGGGCCAGCGACGCCGGAGACGCGGGGGGTGGGCTGGCCCCCGCGTGCCCGCCCGAGACGCCCACTCACCTGACGTCGCACACGGGCGGCCGCAGGTCCAGGGGGCCGTGCGCGAAGGCGCAGTGCAGCCCATTCTTCACGCAGTGGCCGCGCGCGTCCGTCTCGTGGATGCAGGTGCCCGTCTTGTAGTAGCGCAGGTGGTACTTGCGCTCCGTGTCCCCAGCCGTGCGGTGCAGGCAGGGGCACCTGGCGGCAGAGGGCGAGGGCTGCAGCAGTTCCCACCTGGAGATGGCCTGAGCCCCCACCCGCAGCTGGACCGCAGCTAACGCCGCTGGCCACCTCCTAGACGCCTGGGCTCGCGGGAAGGACGACGTCATTGAACATAGGGCCTGTCCCCTGAGTTGGGCGCCCCGCAAGGCACTCAGACCACTGCAAACCCCTCTGTAAACACAGCACCAAATTTCCGAGAAAATCATCCTTCCTAATTTTTTGAATAGACCCTTTAAACTTACGTGGAAAAGTAAAGTTCGTGCCCTGCACGCAGGCCTCACTTTCCTGACAGGTCGCCGTCCAGAGCAGGGATGCGGACCTCTCCCATCCAGCATCCTTGTGCTTTTGGGGACCCCGAGAGGGAAGGAGGGAGGGAGCCCGGGGAGAGATGCAGGGCCCTGGGCAGAGCTGGAGCACCACCGGAAATGGCCAGGACGGATCCCAGGCAGGGCAGCGCCACAGGTCACTCGGCCACACAGGCCCGGAGCTACGTGCTCCCAGGGAGAGTCAGGGGCAGTTCCCGGAGCAGGACAGGGCGCGGTGGATGGGAGCCCACACCCAGGGAGGCAGCAGCAGCAACAGAGATGACCTGGAAGGTTCCGGCACTTGTGGGGCACTCCCAGGTCAGTGAACGGCATCATAGACGCAGGAGGAGGGGAGAGGACAGCAAAGGACCCCGAGCCGCAATGGTGCTGAGGCCCAGGCTGGCGACCAGACCACCCCAAGGAGCCCGAGGGGCAAGGCTGAGAAAGGCAGGGGCCGCTGTCACAAGTCGCCAAACCCAAGGACAAAGACCTTCACCTCCAGCCAGGCAACACCATGAGAGGCCTGTGCCCACCCATAGCACCTGCCAGGGTCAAAGCTAACGCAGCCGTTGCTTAGTTCAAACCCCCGTCCCGTGAGGTCAGGAAAGGGAAGCGCAGCTCAGAGCTCGGCCCAGACCGTCAGAGCACCCGCGGAGAGCCAGCCCCGCAGTGTGAGGGGGAGGCAGAAGACGGAGCACCCAGCTCGTCCCCAGGGTCCCCAGGAGCCAGTGAAGCCAGAGTACAACCGGACAGCATCGCGGGCCCAGTGGTTCCCCTCCTGAGCGCATTTCCAAGAATTGAGGGCAGGGTCTCCAGTAGACACATACGCAACTGCGTCCACTGCATCATTATTCACAACAGAGAAAAGTAGAGACCACCCAAGTGTCCACCACGGATGAAGGAATAAACAAAAACGTGGTCCATCCACATGATGGATCTTTTGTTGGTGTTGCTGATAGAGATGGGGTCTCACCCTACTGCCCAGGTGGGAGCGCAGTGGCAGGATCACAGCTCACTGCAGCCTCCAACTCCTGGCCTCAAGCAATCCTCCCACCTCGGCCTCCCAGAGTGCTGGGACCACCGGCGTGAGCCAGCGTGGCCGGCCACACGAATTGTTATTCAGCCTCAAAAGGAAAGGAAATTCTGACACACACTCCAACATGGATGAACCAGAAAATGCTACACTAAGTACAAGAAGCCAGACAAAAAAGGACAAATGATACACGATTTCCTTTTCCCAAGGTGGTCGCAGCAGGTCAGAAGTTACTGGGACTAAGAGGGGAGGACGGAGAGCTGTGGTTTAATGCGCACGGCGTTTCTGTTTTGGATGATAGAAAAATTTGGGAAACAGATGGTGATGGTCGCACAACATTGGGAATGTGATTTTAATGCCACTGAATTATATGGACAAAATGGTAAAAAAAAAAAAATGGCCAATTTTATGTTACATATACTTTACCGCAATTTTAAACAAAGCCATTATAGACAGACACGTGGGAGAGAGGCCTTTCCCGTGCATGTGTGTGTTGAGATGGAATCACATGCAGACAAGCGCTCCGATCGTCCTGGCACAGTACAGGGGATTTGGGGACTGAACACACCTGAGTGACCAGCACCAGAACAAGAAGACGGGACACAGCTGGCACCAGGACCACTTCAAAAAAACACAACGGGGCCAGGTGCGGCAGCTCACGCCTGTAATCCCAGCACTCTGAGGGACCGAGGTGGGAGGATTGCTTGAGGCCAGGAGTTGGAGACCAGCCTGAGTAAGAGCGAGACCCCGTCTCCACAAAAAAATTTAAAAAAGAAATTAGCTGAGTGTGGAGGCACCTGCAGTCCCAGCTGCTCAGGAGGCTGGGGCAGGAGGATCGCTTGAGCCCAGGCGTTCAAGACCAGCCTGGGCAACACAGCCAGACCCTGTCTCTACAAAAAATTTCAAAAATTAGCCGGGTGTGGTGGCACCTATAGTCCCAGCTATGTGGGAGGCTGAGGCAGGGGATCCTCTGAGACCAGGAGTTGGAGGCTGCAGTGAGCTGTGATGAGGCCACTGCACTCCCGCCTGGCAACAGAGACCTTGTCTCAAAAAAAAAAAAAAATCATGGAAGGAGGCAGCTCATGTTTAGTGGGGACAGAGTTCCAGTTTGGAAGGATGAGAAAGTTCCGCAGACGGAGCTGGTGGTGCTACACAGTGTGAATGTGCTTAACGCCACTGACCTGTTCACTTACAAGTGGTGAAGACAGTAAATTCTGTTACACATATTTGACTACAACAAAAAAATAAAGCAAAACTAAGCTAATAGGAAGATCGACATTTTATAAAAATGGCTCCAATCTTCAGAAATACTCGTGTACCGGACTGCAAGTTCAGCACAAGGGCTCCACGGGGCAGGGTGGGCAGAGTGCCAGGACAGGGAGGCCCCCACGGTTTCCCCCGCAGCACACCTGCCACCCGGGGAGTGGGGTGGGGAGCGGGTAAAAACGCTCTGAGGCATTGCTAAGAGGCTGCAGGGGAAGGAGGGTCAGGAAGTGCTCCGGATGCCGCAGGGTGCCAGCCGGGCCGCGGGCACATGGGCACTCACGAAAGGCGACTGTGGTTGTACCCTTCCCCATGTCCCTGATTTTGAATCTAAACTCGTGGTCCTCTCAGGTGAGCATCATCTTGCTGCTTCTCAGGGACCACTGCCATGGCAACCAGAGCGCTAGAGGCCCAGCCTCCCTCTCTCCAGCACAGAAACACCACCTGGGCCTGATTCTCCCCCTCGGAGCTCCGCCTCCTGCTAGTTACAGGGCCTCAAAGCTTGGCCTGACCTTAGGGCACTGGAGAAGGTTTAAGGAAAAGAAATGCCTTGACCTTCAGGGCGTCTAGGAGGTGGGAGGGGACACCTAAGAGAAAACACAACAGCTCCTTGGACTGCCAGGGAGGGGCCAGGAGGGCCCCAGGGGGCAGGGTGACATTCGTGGTGCTCAAACCCATCCAAAACAATTAGCAGCCAGAACAGTGGGATTAAAACACGGCTCCACCCACCAGCACCCTCCAGACGCAGCCAGCACGATGCCCCACGCCCTGCAACCAAAACCAGCATGGCAGGAAGGGGGAACCGCCAGGGGCTTATAGTTCCCAACAGTCTCCAGGAGCCCTGGAAACTGCCCCTTCCCTCAGGCAACCCTCGCCTCCAGGGAGGGGGTCCACCAGACCCAGGACCACCCAGAAGGCCTCTGACCCCACACTGTCGACCCAGCACGTCTCCAGGGGCTGCTGACGGCTGGTCTGGGGACTGCACAGTTTGGAGGGACACACAGGGCCACGTGACAGCCTCCCAGCCTTCCAGGACTTGGGCTCCAATGAGGGTCCAGAACACGGTACACAAACCAGGGAGGCGTGGCGCGGTGTGGAGACTGAGCAAGGAAGGTGACGGGGGAGCGAGGGGCGAACGGCGGGGCTGTCTCTGGCGTGCCCCTCCCCTCGGACACTGGGCCAGCTAACCCCTCATCGGCCCTGCGCCCCCAGCCCGTCTGCCAAGGCTGCCCTGGCTCCCTGGGCAGGGTGGGGACACCCCGTCGCCCCCTGACGCGGCCCTCCTTCCTCTCCCGCCTACCCCAGCTTCCCCCACCCCCACCCACACGCCAAGGCAGGAGGGGACCAGGCGCTGCCATCAGTTGGTGGAGAGACAACTTAGCCTTGGGAGCGTTTCTCACATTTTCCTACGTGCCCCTCACAGATCCCCAGCTCAGTCACTGGGCTGCGATTCCCCTAAGCTGCGCAACTTGGAACCAGCAAAATCATGTCTTCTGGGCTGCGAGTAGCCCCTGACTCTTAAACATTGTGCCCTGACGTTCTGGGTGGTCCCCTCGCCCCAGACGCCCAAGCCAAGTTCGTGCATGACACCTGGTCAAACAGCAACAGCTGTAACCACCCTGTGGCCAGGGGAAGGTGCACCTGGGACCCTGGTGCCAAGGCGTTCGACTGGTCAGAGCATTGCAGGAGGAGCCTTCAGCAGAAACAGGCTCGGACAGCGAGACGGGCTGGCAACAGTCAGTCCTGCCGGGACACGGATCCTAGGATGTTTCACGCATCCTCCCGCCAGATGCCGTGGAACACACGGTGGAGACCAGCAGGTAACAGCCCCTCGGCCACCCGGCAGCGACTTTGCCCAGAAGCCCCACACGGAGAAGGAGAGGCCCTGGGCGGCGGCCTGCTGGGGCCCAGAAAAGACAAGACAGATCTTACCGCCGCCAGAGAGTCACGCCACGCGAAGGGGGTGAGGCCATTTTTCACTGAAAGCAGAAACACTGAAGGGGCTGGTGGCCACGCCCAGACAGCCTGTCCGCTGCGGGGGTGGGAGAGGGGACGTGACCCTGCAGCTACAGTTGTTCGCTCCCACTGTTTTCCCTGTTTTCCCAATGAGACGGACCCTGGGGCGGGCCTTGGTTCCGCACAGAGGCCTTTTCTTCTCGTTGATCAGAACAGACGTCCATTTAAAACAAACCACCTGACCATTCCCCAAAAGCTGCACACACGTGCTCTCGTGGAAGTTGGCGGTGCCAACCACACCTGGGTTCAAGTGTGGAGACCCTGGCGCCCTGAACGTCCACAGCCCGCGCGGGGAGCGGGAGCAGCGTCAGGTTGCGTCTGGGCCCTGGAGGCCCTGCATTCACGGGCTTGCCGCTGCCCACGGGACCCCGGCCAGGCCTGGCCCCCACTTGGCCAACATTGCCAGGCTGGTTCCCACGAGGGTGGGGCTCGGTGCACATGACGTGACGGGGGCCAATTGTGCCCCGCACCGGGGAGGGGGCGTGTCCGCTAGAACAAAGGGCATTTGGTGGGGGGGCGGGACGCAGAGGAACCTGGCGGCCCAACACCACTGGCGGGTGTGGGCAGAGGGCTGTCAGTGGGTGGGTGGCCGCCCACCAAGGAAAGGGGTGCCCATGGGGGGCTGGTGACAGCACAGGGGCCCACCAAGAGGGGACAGTGGGAGTGCCCAAGGAAGTCTGGGGGAGGACACTGAGAAGTGACCTCAGGGGGCGCAACTGGAGGGAGGGCTGATGCAAGGGGGTGCAGAAAGATTACCCACTGGGAAACGGGGGTGACAGCAAGGGCACCCATGGTGGGGCTGGTGATAGTGGGGGTGACATTGAGGGGGGCAGCAGGGATGGGCACAGAGGGGAGTAAGACCAGAGGGAGAATGCAGCCGGGTGCAAACCCTCCTGGGGTCCCCAGCCCCTCCTGCCCCAGACTCAACCCCAGAGTGCCCCCACCAGCACCAAGAGCAATGAGGGTTGTGTTCCGCCTGACACTGGCTAAAGGGTTTATTGCTCTTTGACAGATATTCGTGTTTTAAAATAACAGGTTGGTAATACATAGGCCCAAAACATAAATTTTAAGAACCAGTGAACTGAAATACAGCGAGAGGCCCTGTCCTTGCTCCAAAAGGCAGTATCATCGATTTACAAATCCCATGGCAACCTGCATGAACCTGGATACCTAACTCAGCGGGACGAGCTCTGGCTGTGCCGTCTGTGCAGTGAGGGGAAGTCTGTGGGCTGAGTGGTAATTGCTAAGGAGAGAGTCCCAGGGAGACAGCCTGTCAAACACGTCCTAAAGGTCTGGAGCAAGTCACATCATGTGCTCCACAGAAATTACAAACAAAATCTTTACTAAGACGTGTGTGATTCTCTCACTATGTGTGGATACACAGAGAATGCATCCGAAACAAAAACACCAAACACGCATCTTAGTCCCACCTACATTTGTCAATGATAAGCTGCAAGCCACTTAGACTTCATGCTAATATTTTTGTAATAAATAATTGCTTATTATCTAATTACTACTTCAGCACAGCTTTCAAACACCACCCACAGGCATGTGTCCACTGCAGTGCTGGTCACCCCCATAAGATCTGGACACCACCCTGGCACCCCCACACCGGGGCACCCTGACTCAGGAACCCAAAGAGCTATTAAAAAATGCTCTCTTTAAATGCATTAAAGGCATCACCAATGAATACTGCCAATTAGTCCCCCAAACTCAACTCTCTTGAGACAGGACAAGCTGGGTTACTGGTCTTCACACGTCTAGGGATCCCCCAAACCAGGGTCAGGCAGCAGTGGCCCCACTCTCAGTTCAAGATCCATGGTCTGGAGAGATGATGGGTTTGACCATGGGAAACTTGAGACTGAGCCCAGATCTCAGCTAGACAAACACCTGTCTTCTAAAGACCTGTTTGCAGAAAGCAGCGGCTCAAAAACCAATTAAATAATGCATTCTTAGAACTGCACAGAAGTTGAACACCAGCCTCACCAAAATGGGCTGGCTACACCATTTGAAGTTTAGTCATCAAGCTGCCGTAACAACAACGCTATTTAACTATCTGAAAAACTTTTCAATGAGTGTGTTAAAGTTGATAACATGATCACCATAGATCAAAAGTTTACTCCCTGGCCTAAGCATTTTTTAAAAATAAAGGAAAACATATTTTGCATGGGTCTCTGTGTGTGGTGGGGTGACAGCAGCCTTCCAAAGGAAGGGTCCCCAGATAATCGGGTCCCTTCAAAAGATCAGGAGACGGAGCTGTGAAGACTGCAACTGCCACCTCACCTCTAGGCAGGAATGCCTCACCCTGTGTGCTCCCAAGCAGCCCACGGGAAGGAAGTAAAACCTCCTGAAGCCACCTTCTAAGCTCATCAGGTGAATCTGACTAGTTTCCCTGTTTTCCCATTGTACATATTTCAAAATAAAGACATCTGGTCATAGCACTATTAGAAAACTTGTTTAAAAAAAAACAAAACCTTGATTTCTCAAACTTTAAAAGTGCTACATAAATGGCAGTCTGCAGATAACTTTCCTATCAATTTTTTAAAAAACTAAACATCAAGAAGGGAAACATTCCAGATACATTCTACAGTGTGAACCAATATTCCAACAAGCTCTGCCGGGAGAGCAACCGACCAGTACGAAATGGTCCCACACCTGAAAGCCGCGCCTCTAAGGGTCGGTTCTGATGCAGCCGACTTGGAGAACTGCGTGGAATCAAAAGTGGGAAATGAAGCCAGATTGGTTTGACTCACACAAGGGTTGTCCCTGACACACACATAACCCTTCCGGAAATGGCCTAAAAATAGGGAAATGTTCCCCCCCACCGCCATCACTTGTCACTGGAAACCGCAGGGAAAACGCGACCCATCGCCAGGTGCCCGGCGTTGCGAAGAACCCGGAGCCGCAGGCGCCACGGCCAGGTCCAGGGGTGCAGGCGCGCGGAGCCCGCCCGCCCGGCCACTCACTCGTCGCCGTCGGGGCACACGCCGGTGGCCTCGTCGTACTTGGAGCAGTACACGTCCGGGCTGTAGTTGAAGGTGCCATCGCGCCTGCGGAGGGGTCTGCGGCGACGCTGATTTAGGAAATGCCAATGGAAACAGGTAAATGGCCTGTGCTGGGTGCACTTGTGCTGCAAAAACAGGGAGCACTGCTCTGTCCTAAACTCCTTTAGATACCTAAAAAGACAAACAGCGTTGCGGGTCGCCTCCACCGCCACCGCCGCCGTTGGGCGGCCGGGCTCGAGGGCGGGGGCGGGACCGGCCGGCCGGGGCCCGACGCCCCCCACGTGAAGTCCAGATGACCCCGCCGGCTGTCCCCGCAGCCCGCCGGGCTCTTTCCCCGACCCCGGGCGCGCCCCCCGAGCCCGAGGCGCAGTCCCGACCCCGGGCGTGGCCCCCACTCGGATTCCCGACGGGCCAGGCGCGCCCCTACCCCGGCCACGCACGGTCCCCGACCCCCGGCAGGGTCCCCGAACCCAGGCGCGCCCCTCGACCCGAGTACGGTCCCCGACCCCGGGCGCGGCCCCCACTCGCATTCCCGACGGGCCGGCGCGCACCCACGCCGGCCACGCACGGATCCCGACCGCAGGCGCGGCACCGCGCCCTGGGAGCCAGGCGCCCGGCCCGGCCCGAGCCCGGCGCACGCAGACCTGGGCGCCCGCTCCGACCTCGGGCGGCCGCAGCCCGGGTCCCCGCGGCGCCGGGGCCCGGAGCGGGCGGAGGGGCGGCGGGAAGGGCGGCCCGGGCCCGCCGCGGAGACTCCCCAGGCCCAGGGCCGGGGCGCGGGCGCGCGCGGAGCGGGAGCGCGCGGGGCCGCCCCCCGCAGCCCCGCAGCGCCCCGGAGGCCCCGCGCGGGCACTGACCTGTAGTGGGTCGGCTTCTCGGTCTGCGGGGGGGACCCGCTCAGCGCCGCCGCCGCAGCCGCTTTCGAAACCGACGGCATTTTCAGTCAAAACAATGCAGCGCGCATGCGCCGCCGGCCGCCCCCGCCCCGGCGTTGCCCCGCGCGAGCCCACCGCGCCCCCCGCCGGGCCCGGCCACGCCCCGGCCACGCCCCCGCGCCCACCGCGGCCTAGGGGTCTCCCACCCGGGCGGTGGGGCGGAGGGCGGGGGTCTAAAACTAGACGGCGGTGGCTGCCCCGCAGGACTCCAGCCCTTAGAGTCGTGCTCTAAGGAAGGGGCAGAATCGTCATGAATTTCATCTCCGGAGACCCGCGGTCGCTGCAGGCTGGGAGGGCTGCGGGCCGGACCTGCGTGAAAATAACGTGTTCCCGCCGAATGGCGGCTCAGGCCTGCAGCCCCAGCACCGTGGGAGGCCGAGGCGGGAGGATCGCTTGAGGCCAGGAGTCGGAGGCTGCAGTGAGCTATGAGGACACCACTGCACTGCAGCCAGGGCGACAGAACGAGACTCTGTCTCAAAAAAGCTCCCATTTAGGTTAAAAGCACGAGAAAACGCCTTCATACATTTGCTCCAAGATGTGAGTTATCTTCTGAAATACTAACGATACGGTAAAATAACAAAAGTTATCACGGCCTGGCAGGATGATTTCTTCTGTGTTTACATTGTCTAAATGAATTATTACATCTATAAACATTACATTTAAATCTTGAAATTAAAATGATGATAAAATTAAGAACATTTTCATAACATGAATCAAGCAGGAGAATGAAGTGAGGAGGAACAGGGCCCAAGAATTCTCCGGAGGAGTGAGAAACAGATCTTGGAGATCCTTTATGAACCATTTCCTCCTCCTTCTGCCCAGCAATTTAACATCTTACAAATCAAATCAGTGCAACTGCTTCTGTCCCAGCATACTTACAACGGTCCTCCCTCTCACGCTTGCTGAGCACTTACCTGGGGTGTCAATGTGTCAAGTACCCTGGGAAAAATAAAAGCCACAGCCCGGTTGGGGAAATAAGACAACTGCACTATAAAAAGTTGAATAGACAAAGGATTTAGTTAACTGTTCGCCTGTCAATCTGCTGTTGTCACCCCTTGAAAACTCCAGGTGTGGGGAAGGTCTGCCCACTGTCCCCAACTGACCTCCGTCCTTTCGCTCATGACAAAGCTTATCCACAAGTGTGAAGTCACCAAGTGGAAAAGCCCTTACTGATAGCTGCCCTGGAGGCAGCTTCATCAAACACACTTCGTTTTTTTAAAGCTGCTATCATGTTTTCAGGTTTACTATCCCATTTGTGCCTTGGAAAAAGGTGTATTTATATATGCATGACAATAACCTGGAAAGGCAAATAATGGTTATCTCTAGGTGGTGGGATTATCAGTGTTTCTGATTCTCTTCCTTTTGCTTATTTCAGGGTCTAACTTTTCCAGAAAAAAAAATATATATTACTTTTGTTATATGAAAGTTACTTTTAATTAACTCAAAAGTTCTTATTAGTTCTGACATTTTTACCCCCTGCAAGTAAAGCAAAAGTAAGCTTTCGGGTTTGAATGACTGCTGCTCAAACCAAATGATTCACAACCAAATAGTCACAACCACACCAGGCCGAAAAACGGATACCTGAGTTCTTTGACCCCGCTGGGATGGTGTAACGTGAGCTAAGATTAGATTAATTATTACAAACCTCGGTCTCACAGTCTTTAACAAAAAGACTGTATTCACCCCACTTCTCTAACAAGCAGGAGTTGCTACGGTGTGCCAGACACCTGGAGCGCTTCTGCACGGAGACCTCATGAGAAGTCGGTCGGTATACTGCCATTGGGCCGGAGCTGTCAAAGACCTGTTCTTCAAACAGCCAAGTCAGAAAAAGCCCAATTAACTTCAGCGCCACAAACATGCTAATGTAAAACCTTCCAACAGAAGTTTAAGTAAATAAATGTTTCCTTTTGTGTATCTTATATCTAATTCAGAATAAAGCAGGTTTTTCCTAATTAATACTTAGAAAAAAACATCATCTAGGTTACCCAAAATTGTGCCCATAATTCGTGGAAAAGATAATTATCAGTTGTATTCTACTCAGAAAATTGTTGCCTTGCTAAACAAAAATAAAGTTTTGCAGAAAGCTGAGAGAGTTCTTTATTTCTGGTACCATTTAATAATGTATTCCACAATTTACATTTAGGTTAGTTCTCAGTTCCCACTCTGGAAAAAAAAGGAAAACAAATAAATTGAAAAAGGTGGCCGTTGGCTTACTAAAATACTCGTTTTCTTAACTAGATGCAGAAAAAGGAATCGTCTTAATTCTGTATTATAAAATCAAAATTTATTTTCAATTTGTTAGTGTGTAAAACATCAATAGATATTATTTACACACACCACAGTACATTATAAAATAAAGGTTAACACTTCTGCCAGTTATTCTGTCTCACAAAGCAAATGACAAGAAGTACTCTGGAAACGTGACTATGCTGTACAAAGACATCACAAACCCAACAGCACACGGTGCAAGTAAAACCTTTCCTACGGCTCTGAAAAGTCTTGAGGATGGAATCGCTGGACGTCAAGCGTCAGGCAAGGAGCAGGTTCCGATCTGGTGACATCCTGCTCGGCCTCCATGGGGATCAACGCGGCCAAGTGCGCCATCCAAATCCTTCAGCGCTGAAGACGCACGCATTACCGGGGCAGAATCGGTCTCGGTCAAACGCGACATCGAATCCGAAGGGCGGCTGCCTGTTCCCTTCCTGCTGGCCCCCGCGGGCACCGCGTTAAGTCCTCGCCCCGTAGGCAGCCTGAGTTCCAGGCTCCTCAGAAGGATCACTGGGCTCCGGCACCTCTTCTCCCAACGCTTGTCTCAACCACTGGTCCGCGTCGCTCTCCGGCCTCAGGTAGAACCAGATGACCAGAACCATGAGGGAGAGGCTCAAGGGCAGCACTTTCCACCAGGGCCGCTGATGTCCCTTCCCCAGGGAGTGCTCCACACTCCAGCGTAACGGGATGCCTCTGCTGGAGGAAAACTGAACCGGGCGGTCAGGGTCGTCCTCCTCCCCGTTGGCCGCGGATTGGGCCCGGGCCCGGCCACCGGGCGGCGGATGCAGGCTTCGGGAAGCCCAGCCCACGAGCCTCAGCCCCCGGACGGCCCTGGAAGAGAAAAAGCACTGAGCGCTCCGCCCACCCGCCGGCAACCGCCCTCGTCCCGCTGAGACCTCACGGGGCTCACCCGGCCGCCGGCGCCCAGAGGACACGACTCATTGCGACTTCGGCTCCGCGACGCGCCGCGCTCGCGTCACATCCGTCGCACGAAACCGGAATCCGGACGTCATGGCAGGCCTCCGCTCACGGCTCCAGAACGTGTGCCCAGTCGCGCACCGGAAATGACGCTTCCTCCAGCGGACTTTTCCGTCGCAGGCCCGACTGCGAGGGCATGCCGGGAGATGTAGTTCTCTATCCCGTCCGCTAGGAGCGCGTCCGCCCGGTCCTTGGCGGCGGGAGTGGGCAGGCGTCGTCCTGCCCGAGAGAGGCTCCGGGCCTGCCCTAAGGGCGTCGTCGGTGGACCAGGCCCGGCAGGAGATCGGCGCCCTGGGCCCTGCCGCCGCCCGGCCACTCCTGCCCGGGCCTGGCCGCCGCCGGGTCTGTTTTGGTGCGTTGCCAGGACTTCCGGCTCGAGAAGACCTCGTGTCCTGGCCTCAGAGGACCTTCCGTGGCCGCGCTCGCTGGGGGCTGTGCCCTCGCCAGCCGCGCGCCCTCCTCCCGGCCGGTCGGCGCCGCGCGGGGACAGCGGGCAGCCCTGACCCGACGAGCGGGCCCGCGGCCGTCCCTGCTCGAACTGAAGTGGCGGCGCCTCGGTGGGGGGTGGGGAGGGACCTTCACGACCACCCCAGGGGTCCCAGGGCGCGCTGCTCTGCCGGGTCCCCCACTTGGCCTCGCTGGGAAGCTGCGGGAGCCGTTTGTCCTCGGGGCACAAGGCTGCCGACCACGTAGGGGCACACTCCGGACGTCGCGACTCTCCGTGGGGAGGTGGTTTGTGGAAATCACATGCACGTCTGAACTAGGACCTGTGATTTAGGGACGTCTCATCTTCAGAACCAGCCATACTAAATATTATCTTCTGTGTACCTTATGCCGAATAAAAGCTATGGTGCGTCATGGAAAATACAAACCAGATACAACTGAGTTACCACAGGGCAGGCTACCGTGTTGAATTCCTAATGCGTTTTGTTCTTGAAGCTGTGGCTCAACACAAAAAAATAACTGCCCCCCCCCCCTTCTTTGTGTCATGGGGCAAACGGTTTAAAATCCCAGAAACTTTGAGGTCCTTTCTCCCCAGGTAGAATTCAGATGCTTTTGTTTTCCTCCAAAACTGTGTTTTGTGCCAAAAAGAGTGTGGGGGGTGGGGGGGCGGGGTGCCTAAAGGCAGCCATCTAGACAGGGAGGTGACTTCTCAGGCATCTGGAGGTGATGTAGGCCATTCTGCTAATAGCGGGGCCCTGCCTCACTCCCACATGGTGTCCCAAAGGGGCAGTGCTTTGGGCAGCAGCCAGCACTCGTACAGCTGGGGCTGGGCGGGTGTGAAGACTCCGGGCCCTCTCCAGACCACAGACAGGGACCCATTCACCACAACGGCTGGACCAGGAGCACCCTGAAGTGACGGGACCACCCTAAAGACAGGAGGCTCACCTCCAGCAACTTGCTGCCCATCTTCTTGTGCAGAAGGGGGGGCCTTCGCAGCAAGACAGAACTTAAATTTGTCCCCTGTGAAGCTGTCCTTTATAATATTAATAAAGGGCCACAAAGTGGGAACTGTGGTAGGGGAAACTTATATATAACCGGTCTTTGTCCCCCAGCTGGCTTTCCTGTAATTGCTCACGACTCAGGAGTCACACAGCTGACGGGCATGAAGATTCTTAGCTTTTTTCATTGCTCCCATGGATAGCATCGCCCTTGTGAAACCTGAGGCTGGTTTCTGAGACAGCTTCCAGGCCCTGCATTCTGGTGGGACGGCGGACCCACCCAGACCAGCGGCCCATACCGAGGAACAGACTCAACTGGTCTTGTGACCCCCACCCAAGAACCAACTCAACACAAGACAGAAGACAACTCCTACACCCCTGTGGTTCCGCCCTAGCCCAGCCAGCCGACCGCCTGCCCTGTGCCTGCCCAACTCCCTTTACAAACCCTTTCTCCCAAATTCTCAGGAGACAGATTTGAAGACTCCCTCCTCTTCTCCTTACACGGCACCTGCGATATTAAACTCTGTCTCTGCCATGACCCCACTGTCTCCATGCATTGGCTTCCTCTGGAGCAGCGGGCAGGGGACCCGCTTGGGCTGTAACACACTCTGGGAAGTAAAGGCCTTAAAGTAAATTTATTTTGATTTAGACAATAAAACACGTCATTTCCTATGCCCAGAATCTCAGAGAGGAATTCACACCATTCCAATTGCAGGGTTAGGTGGAAGCCCGAAAACTGTAGCTTTTGTCCTCCCCGCTTGGTGGTGGGAGGAGTTTGTCCCCCCAGGATGGGCCTAGGCAACCCCGATTCTGCGATTCTGGCACAGTTTTGGTCCACGGCTGCCATCTGGGGGTGACTAGGACCTTGGCCTGTGTGCCACATCATGTGTGGCTGGTGGTTCTGGACAGGCCCCTTCCCCTGAGCCAGAATCTGCCCTAGGGACGCCCCAGAGGAGCCCCCTTGTGACACCTAGTGTGTGTCCACCATCTGAGGTTAGCATCTCTGCCTCTGGAACATCCCTCTCCTGCACCTGCGTCCTGGGAAGATGGTGGGAGAAGCACCAGACGTGGGACCGGTGCCCTGTCCCCGGGAGCTCTCGCACCAGGGCACGGGAGGTGCGGTGAGGGTGTTCTGAGCTCAGGACACCTGGGAATCCTCCCCACCCAGAAGCCCCACCCAGGGCTGTGCTCAGAGCTACTGTGTCAACAGAGGCACCTGTGTGCCCAGGCCCTCCTCACGGGGCCCTGCCCCACTGGTTCCACCCCAGAACTCGCCCTGCACGCACCTGGGGCACCCACTGTGCATGGGGTAATGGGCCAGAATCATCCTGGTGTGCGGCCCATGGGGGGGCTTCCTGGAGGAGGTGTCCATCAGAGGGCCCCAAGGTTAGGGATGGAGCCGTGGCCGTGGGAGGGGCAGCTGGCCAAGCCTGGTGCAGCTGCCTGGGGGGGGGGTGGCGGGGGACGCTTTAGGTCAGCTGGGCACGAGCTTCCCAGAACAGCAGTGTGTGGGCTGAGGCTTCACCTTAGGGAGGCCCAGCCTCCGAGAGACCACTGACCCATCTCTGTCTCGGTGACTGTCCTGGACTGGGGACAGAAATGAGATACCTGCAACGGACAACTTAAGTCCTTGAGCCTCAGCAGCCACAGCTGTAAAATGGGCACCCTACACCCACTCCAGCCACCATGAGGACTGGAGATGCTGTACTGGCTTGGACAGTGCCCCCCAAATCTATGTCCCTGGGCATACAGGAACATGACCTATCTGGAAATAGGGACGTGGTTAGTCAAGATGCGGTTGCGCTGGGTTAGGGTGGCCCCGAGTCTAATGACCAGTGTCATTATAAGACTGGGAAAGGACACCGAGACACAGGGGGAGGCCATGGGACCACAGAGGCAGAGATCAGGGCGACGCTGCCGGCAACACGCGAAGACGGGCCCAGAGCCGTCAGGGGAGCAGGCCCTGGCACCTGGGTTTGGACTTCGGGCTCCAGAGCGGGAGACGACGAGTGTCTGTTGTTCTAAGTCACCCAGTTCGCAGTGGTTTGTCACAGTTGCCAACCATAGAACCCCTGCCTCCTGGCAGTGTCCAACCCGGGGCAAAGTCCTGCGTCTCCGAGTCCCCCAGTTGTGCGTCCTGTTCCCTGTGGCCTTTGGCTGGAGGGCGCGGACGGCCGCAAACACTGTGTTTATCTGACCCTCCGATGCCGTGAAGCCCCAAGTGGGAAAAGCCACTAGTGTTCCGGGGCCTCCCTGCCCGGCCGGCCCTGTCTTGTCCCTGGTCCCGCCTCCCCCTCCTGGGACATAAACCAACAGCTCCGAGTCGTTATCTCAAAGCACACAGAGAAATTTCACAGGAGGTCTAATGTCCCACTAATGGGGCTGTGGGCCCGTGAGCTTCATGGCGGGGTAGTTAATACCTGTGCCTCTCGAGAGCTGACATATTGGAGCTATTGATTTTCCCCAGTGCGTGGGGACAGGCAGGGCTGCCCGGCCAGAGCCTGACGACAGGGGAGGGCTCTCGGGGGTGGTGGGCCAGGGACACCCAATGCCAGGCTGGAGAGTGTCTCTCGGGGACTGCGGCAGTGTCCCCTCCCTGGACTCCTGGCCTTGGGCCCCTGGCCCAGTGTCCGGTGTCAGCCCCACGCCGCACGCCCGAGGGCCTCTTCCCAACTCCTGTCCAGGCCACTGCCCCCAGTGTCCCCCTGGGGTTTTCTCCTTGGTCTGTTGTCGGGCAGAGGGAAGTATCAGGATGACCCCAGGACAGGCTGGCACCAGTGGGCACCTGTGCACAGGGGCATTTTTGGGGCCCAAGCCCCCATCATGGCCCCAGCCCCGCTGACAGGGAAGAGGTGTGTCTGGGGGGGTAAACCCAGGGCCCCGGGGAGGGCTCCTGGGTGGGGCGGGGCTGCCACACGCACCCTCTTCACAGGGGGCCGAACACCCCACCCTAGGGTTTTCTCTCCAGCGACAGAGGAGCTGAGGCCCAGGCTCTGGTGCCCCATGGCTGGAGGGCCCTGCTGCCCAGCCCACCTTCAGGACACACCTCTGTGGCACTGAGACCAAAAGCCACAGCTGAGCGGCTAAAGCGTCACACTGACCGATAGCCCTGGAGGTGAGAGGCCCGAGTGGCTTCACCCGCCTGAGACGCAGGTGTCTGCGGGCCACGCGGGGGCTGCAGGGGAAAGTCCGCTCCTCCGTCTGCTGTTCCTGGAGGCTCCCGTGGACCTCGGCTCAGGGCCTGTCCTCCCCGTCCAGGGCAGCAGTGCAGAGTTGCCCAGTCTCTGCCTCCTGCCCTCCTGCCCGCTCCTACAAGGACCCCTGCGATGACATCAGGCCACCTGGACGGCCTGAAGTAACCTCCCCCTTCAAGGTCACCGCTTCAATCACACCTGCAGAGTCCCTTTGCCCCATGAGGTTCTTAGGAACACGGTGTGGACGTCTTGGGGCCGTCACTGTCACTCAGCAGATCACAGGGGCCTCCCAGCTCCACAGGGGCCGGGGTCTTTTCCAGACTGTTCCCTGCGCTGGACACCCCACAACCCACCTCCTTAGAGCAGTCCCTCCTCTGGTCACACTGGGGCCGAGTAGTGTCTCATTCCCTCACCCCCCACACCTGGCGCACATGAGCCGGCAGCAAGCGAACGCACCTGTGTTCACGACCTCCCTGCCTGCTGCTCCTGTGCTGATCTGGGTGGAACTTGGGGCCCAGATGCCTCCTGGGTCCTGTCCTGGG
Organism: Indri indri; assembly: GCA_004363605.1. Taxonomy (NCBI): domain Eukaryota; kingdom Metazoa; phylum Chordata; class Mammalia; order Primates; family Indriidae; genus Indri; species Indri indri. Next base: position 20,142 of record RJWJ010002981.1, read on the forward strand.
TCCCACAGACCCTCTGCTTCCCCACCCGGGCTGGACCTGCTCCCGCCCTGCAGGCAGAGGCTGCCTCGGCCACAGCCTCCCTCCCAGGGTCTGGCCCTGGGTCCTGGCAGACGGGGGCTGGCAGGAGGGCAGCGGGGGCCGGCGAGGCTGTTGCAGGCCCACCCACGGCCAGGGCCTGGTACGTATCTCTGCACCCTGGGGTCTCAGGGCAGACCCTGGTCGAGCCTGAGATCAATCTTTGGGGACAGATGTCTCCACCTGCCCGGGCTCTTAGGAGAGAGCGTGGCCAGACGCACCTCACCAGGACATGGGCTCAGCTTCCTGCCCGCGAGGGGCAGTGACGGGCGGCCATAACGGGCAGACTGTGCCAATGCTGTCCCTGTCCGCACTCCCTGCAGGTGACACTGCCCCTGGCCAGGGGACACCATTGTCTTTCCAGAACCACTCCTGGAGGTCACTGTCCTGACCTCGGGAGGGTCTTGCTCTGGGGGTCGAACTTTGCATTTCCCTGTCAGTCCGCAAAGCCGGCAGCCCCCCTAGCACAAAGTGGCTGCGTTGGCCCCAGACCCCTGAGATCTGCCCTCCAGGTGGCTAAGAACTGACTGGCAGCCATGGGGGGCAGGACCGCCAGGGTCACAGATGCAGGCGGGGCTGGGTTTGTGTCCAAATCCCACGTTGGCTGTCACTGGGTACGAGGGGGCTGCACCAGGGAGGGGCCAGCTGGTGTCCACGACCCCCGGGCCCCCAGGCAAGTGAAGATCCAGGAGCTGGGACCTGGGACAGCGAGTGTCTTTGTGTCTGGAGTTCTCCTAGCCAGTGCCACGAGGGCTGCACCAGCGGGGGCCACCTCTGGTGAACACCAAGGCAGGGCCAGTCACACACACAGGGCACCCACACAGGGCTGAGAGTGTCCCCCAAAGGCATGTCTGCCTGGAAGCTCGGGATGTGATCTTGTTTGGAAACAGGGTCACTGCAGATGTAACTAGTGCAGCTGAGGTCGGACTGGACTAGGGTGGGCCCTGGATCCAATGACGGGTGTCCTTATAGGAAGGGCAGAGGACGTGAGCGGGGACACGGGTAGATGGAGGCAAGCACCGGAGCGGTCACCTGCAAGGAGAGGCTCGCCAAAGACTGGGAGCGAGGCCGGGGACAGACTGGAGCCTCTGGAAGGAGCCGGTCCTGGTGACACCTTGGTTGGGACCTGGGGCTGGAGGACCGTGTGGGAGTCTCTGCTCTTAGCCGCCTCATGCGGTAACTGGCAGACTGGCTGGGGCCTGCTGGGAGGAGTCAGGGAGCTGCCAGGAATGGCCGAATCCCTCTGGACGCTTCTGGGGGACGCGCCAGGCAGGTTCCATGGGGGCAGTAGGAGGGGAGGGCGCCGGGGCGGGGGGAGGGGCTACAGCCAGAGGAGGGAAGGGAGACCCTTCTCAGCCAGGCCTGGTTATCGCAAACACATCTGAGCCCTGGGTGGGGGCAAGTGGCAGCCCTGCGGGGTCCTCACCGCAGCCACTCCTGGGCTGGCTGAAATGGGTCACAGCGGCCCAGGAGGCCCGTGCGACCAGAGGGGGCTGGGCAGGGGCTCAGGAGGCCTCCCTGCACGCGCGCACCCTGGGCCCTGGCGGGTGGTCCCGGGGCTTCCCTCCCTCCCTCTGCATCCAGCCAGGAGCACCGATCGCCAATTGCTGCAGAGCAGGATGTCCTCTAGAGAGGCTACTCCAGAACTCAAAATAGCATGAAATTTAATTTTCCGCCTATTTGACAAGGCTTGGTCCAGGTCCCATCAGCGGCAGAGATAAGGGTCCCGGGGACCAGGGTGCAGCCAGCTGGGCGGGCAGCAAACACTCCACGGTCCCCGGGCAGGCCGCGTGCAGGTGAGGCCGGTCTGCGGGCGCCCCCCCTGCCGCGGGGCCCTGGTTGCTGGGCGCTAAAGCAAACGGGCTCTATTTGCCCAGTCTGTGATGACAATGCCGTCACCAAATATTTGCCATCCCCGGCGGCTGCAGGGCCAGACTATAAATGCTTTCGCCCAGGTGGAGGTGGGCCTGCCCCGCGAGAGCTGCAGGCCTCCGCCAGGTAGGAGCCGGGCCTCGGGGGCGGGCGGGGGCTGCGGGGCCTGTGAGCCCCTCTGCCCAGGAGCCCTGCAGGGACTGACCGTGGGAGAGACCAGGGCTGGGCAGGGCAGGGCATGGGGGCAGGCACCAGGGCGAAGGGCGCCTGCGCTGTCCAGGGCCAAAGCCCCCCAAGCCTCCCTGGGCGGGGCCGGCAGTGTGGGTGCGATCAGGACCCCAGCACGGCCAGGCCGGGGGGCAGGAGGGAGCCCCAGCAGCTCATCTCCCTGCAGGCAAGCGGGGTGGGTGCCGAGGTCAGCCGACCCGAGGAACGTGCCCCCACTCCCGCCTCCCCTCAACCTCTTTCCCTTTCTTCCCCTCTCCTGCTGGGGTCCCCCGAGAAGGACTCAGGCTTCCTGGCCCCAGGGCACCCACCCGCCCCCACGTTGTGTAGGGCCAAGCGGTGCTTGTCTATGGTGGGGCTCGGGGTTCAGAACCAGCCCCTGCTTGGCAACTGCTCAAGGTGAGAGCCGCTTCTGCCCCCACAGGCCACCTCCCCAGACCCCGCCCCCAACGCTAAGCCCCAGGCCCAGGCGCCTCCCTGGGGTATCCTGGACAGTCACGGTGGCCCCTGCTGCCCCTCTGGTGATGCTCTGACACGGCCACCCCATCATTAGCGGGAGGCATCTAGGTTGGGGCCGCTCCCTGCTGAGGGGAGCGGGGTAGGGCCTGGTGCGGTGACTGCAGCCGGACTTGATGGGACGGCCCAGCTCACTCTCAGCCGGGGCAGGCAGGGCCCTCACAGCCCCCCAAGCGCCCCAGCGAGGCAGACTCATCCCTTGGTGCAGAGCCATAAAGCCCCCGGTTCTGCCTGCCACAGCTCCAGCCTGGGCAAGGGCTCTGCTCAGCGGGCCCAGACACCTCACCCGGCACGGACAGGCGCCCTTCACTCCTCTGCTTTCGGGGCAGCCCGAGCCCCTGGGGCTTCTAGTGGCACCATCCCACCTCCCACCTCCCTCCCTGCGCCCCCTGACCACCCCCATAAACAGGACCAACTGTTCCCAGCCGGTGACCAGCTACCACCCTGGAACCCCCACCCCTGTGGCCTGCACTCCTGCAGGTCCCGCCCCTTGGCAGCCACCTCCCCTCAGCAAGCACGGCCTGCAGGGGCTCATCCCCCCAGGAGGGCCGGGGGCTCCAGGGGAGGCCACGCAGGTGTGGGGTCCGAGTGCGGCGGTTGCCCGGTGGCCAGGGCATGGCCAGGCCTGACAGACAACCCGCCCACCTCTGGCTCCTTCCCCAGACAGCACCCACTGCCTCGGAGGCCTCGGAAGCAGGGGACAGCGAGGACATGGCCGCTGGCGTGATCCGGCCCCTGTGTGACTTCCGGCTGCCCCTGGCGCCCCACCGCTCCTTCCTGCTCTCAGACCTGGAGCCCCCTGAGACTTCGGAGGAGGAGGAGGAGGGGGAGGAGGGGGAGGAGGAGGAGGAGCTGCAGGGTGAGGGGCCAGGGGGCTGCTGCCCGGCCCCTCAGTGCTCAGGCTGGGCCGAGCCCACCCCGGAAGCAGCCCCTGAGGGTCCCAGCCACCCCGAAACGCCACTGCAGCTGCTGCGGTTCTCTGAGCTCATCAGCAGTGACATCCAGCGGTACTTTGGCCGCAAGGACAAGGGGCAGGACCCAGACGCCTGCGACATCTATGCCGACGGCCGCCCGGCTGGCAGCTCTGCCCGGGAGCTCTACTACGCCGACCTGGTGCGCCTGGCCCAGGGCAGGCCCCGGGAGGATGAGGAGGCCCCTGAGCCCGGAGTCTGCTCGCCGGGGGGCCCCAGGGGCCAGGCGCACAGGCTGGGCCTCAGCGGGGACAGGGCACAGCCGCTGGGACCCCTGGCCGAGCTCTTTGACTACGGTCTGCAGAGGTGCGCAGGGCCCAGGGCGTCGGGGGACCACAGCGTGAGGCTGGAGCGGAAGTACGGCCACATCACCCCCATGACCCAGCGGAAGCTGCCCCCATCCTTCTGGAAGGAGCCGGCCCCCAGCCCCCTGGGCCTGCTCCACCCTGGCACACCCGACTTCAGCGACCTGCTGGCCAGCTGGTCAGCTGAGGCCTGCCCCGAGCTGCCCGGTGTGGGGTCCCAGGCCCTGGAGGGGGCCCAGCTGGCTGAGCCCTAGAGAGCAGGCTGGGGGCAGCAGGGCCACCTCCCTATGGCAGCCCCTCTCCCTCCTGCCCTCCTGGGACAGCCTCCAGGGCCCCTGCATCCAGGGTGGCCCCAGGAGGACAAGGTGGGCACAGGCAGCTGAGAGCAGGACCTGGGCTCGCGCCAAGGCCTGGAGCCACCACGGCCAGGGGCCTCCAGGGCTGGGAAAGGGCAGGAGCAGGGGGTGCCCAGGCCGGGCTGCCCCCGGCCCTCGGCCCCAACAGAGCCCCCTCCAAGGGGCACAGGGGCCCTCAGAGCTCTGCCCACAGCAGGGAGGACCCAGACAGAAGCTGCGGCTACTCTGAGGTCATAGGCTCAGGAGGCTCCACACGTGCTGCGCCTCCCAAGGGAGCCTGAGCTCCGCCAGGCCCACCTGAGAGCCCGGGTCGGCGGCCAGGGCGGCCCTCCCCATTGCCCGCGCCCGGCACTCGCCCCCTCAGGATGAGCAAGGGTTTCCTTAGAGAGGCGGGAAGGTGGGGAACAGACACTGGCTGTTTACTCTCCGGCTAGCGCAGAGGGTGTGAAGGGCTGGCGGGCAGGGTCTGGGGATCCCAGACGGGTCGGCCGCTGGGCTGGGGCGGGACAGGAAGAGCCCTGGGGGTCAAGGACTGAGCCCCTTAGGTCTCGGCCACTCCCACTGCTGGGCGAAGCCCTGGTCAGCCCCATGGGCCCTCGGAGGATGTCGCCACAGGCATCAGGGACCCACCCGATGGGGTCAAGGCACGTTTATTTCTGGGGGCGGGGCAAAGACGTGAGGCGCTGCGCAGGCTCGGCTGCGGGGCTGCCCCGGGACCCCTCCTGGCCTCCGCTGGGCCGCCAGGTTCAGGAGGGTCACCTTCCACTGCAGCCACCTGCCAGAGACGCGGCTCATGGCCCGGGACCCCTGCCCGTCTCCCATGTCCCACCCGCCGCCCCTGGCCCTTGGCCCTGACCCCCACGTGGAGGGCTGTGCCCACCTCATGGCCTGGTACACGCCCCAGCGGTTCACGGGGACCACCTCGCCGGGGGCCACGTCCTTGACAAAGCACCGCTGCCTCACCAGGGAAGCGCGCACCTTGCGGCTGCCCAGCGCCAGCGCCCAGGTGCCCTCCTCGCCCCACGGGCGCACCAGGCTCTCCCGCAGGGCCGCCATCTCCTGCATGCGCTGCAGACACGGGGGCGCCGCGTCACCCGGAGCCGTGGGGGCCCGGCCTGGGCGGAGGCGGCACACATGGGGGCTTATCTCCCTTATCTGCAGGGAAATGCTACTCCCGTCAGGAGCGCAGACAGGTGGCGGGGAACTGCGGGGCGGGCGGTGGGTCGGGCTGCCCCTGCCCAGGGGCCGCCCGGGACCCCTCACCAGTTTGGTTTCCATGTTAAACTGGAGGTTCTGGATGGTCTTGCTGGCTTGCATGCTGTTTTCCAGTTTTATTATTTGGTTCTGAAACTAAACACAGCCCCCATCCCGGGGCACGGACTGGTCCAGCTGTCCCCAAGGGCCCCCACCCCCAAGTCCCTGCCTGCTCGGAACCTGGGCAAGAGCCGCCTCCTGCCACAGCCTCATCCCCCCTGCATGGCCCTGTGGGGGTCCCGGCCACGGCCCAGGGCTGCCCCTGCCATCGTGGCTGCCAGCACCTAGTGCACCGGGGGCTGCACCCCGGTGTCCCCTCTTGGAACTTCCAGAAGCCTAGACGTGCCGGGGCTGCCCAGGGAGCTGGTTGCAACAGCCTTGCCCTGCGGCTGGAAGATGCCCCTGGGCTGGGGTCCCAGATCTGGCCTCCCCTGGCGGAAGGGGGTCCTCTGGGGTCCCTCGGCCTGGGCTGCCCCCATCTGGCTCCCTGGGCCGGTGCTACCGTGGCCATCCTGCCCTGCATCTCGGCGATCTTCCGCCCGGGGTTGTCCTCCTTGAGCAGCTGCACGGACAACAGCAGGGCGGCCAGCTCCTGCCGCAGGGCCCCGACCTCGGACTCTCTGCGGGCACCAAGGCAGGGGCCAGCCGTGGGTGTGCTTGGGGCAGGCCAGAGCCGGGGGACACAGGTGGACGGCTCCTCTGGCTGCCACAGGCCTAAGGGAGCTCAAGGGGTGCTCAGCCTTGCGGCCCCTCCAGTGGGAGTGGTTGGGGTCCCCAGCGGGTGATGGGGGCTGGAGGAGCCAGGCAGGCTGCACCAGGGTGGAGGGCCCGGTGCTGGGCCAGGCCCCGGCAGGGGAGGGGATGGGGTTGCCATGGCACCCAGGCCTGTGGGACCAGCCCAGTGCATGACTGTCTGCAGAGCTCCTGCCCCGCCCAGGGCCCAGGGGGCCGGGCCTCACCTCGCCCTGCCTTCCGCAGAGATTCTGATGTCTGAGTCACTCTTGTGGAGGACACACTTGTCTGAGACGCCTTCTATCTGAAACATGGAGCCCAGAGAGGGGGGCAGCAGGGGAGTGGCCCCCAGCATGGCCAGCTCAGGGGAGCCCCACACCTGGCCAGGGCCGGTTTGGCCAAGGGCAGCCGCAGGGGGAAGAAGAATTTAGACCCAGGTCTGAATCCCTCCAGGCTGGCTGTGCCCATCCAGGCCAGGCCTGTGGCTCCGGCCCTCACCCACCTGCCGGGGGAGGCTGTCCACCTTCTCCCACATGCCCTGCAGGTGCCCAGCAACCTCCTTCTGCCACCGGGCCAGGTCCTCCAGGGACTTCCTCTCTGCACCTTCCCATTCGGTTTTTGCCTGGGATACAGACACCCAGTGAGGGCTGGAGCCCAGAGAGGGAGGATGCGTGGGCAGGTGGATGCGTGGACGGGGCCTGCTGGAGCCAGAGCACAGGGAGACCCCAGGAATTGAGCTCCGGAGGACAAGCAGCCCCATGTCCACCTCTGACTCTGAGCACGTCTATGCAGACAGGGCAGACACACCTGGGGACAGACACGTTGGACAGGGCCAAGGCAGCCGCAGGGCTCTCCCAGGTGGGGCCGCCAGGCTGAGCAGAGCCATGTGCTGAGAACAGCCCCTGCAGCCCACACAGGGTCAGCAGGGACAGGACAGCATGGACCGCCTGGCCACTGCCGGAGAGGGGAGGGAGGCCGAGGTTAAGGGCCGTCGGGGCCGTTCTGGCCACACACATGCCCAGGAGGCAGCAGGGCAGGCCGGGCATCGAGCCCCTACACCAAAGGGCGGACCCCCGTGTCCACGGCAGTATTGATGACAGACAGAACATGGAAACAACCTAGTGCCCACCAGCGGATGGGTGGACAGACCCCACGTGGTCCACCACACAATGGGACAGTGCCCGGCTGACGCAGGCCACACCGCGGGTGACCTGGAATGCGATGCTCAGCGAGACCAGCAGGCACCACGGCCACACGCTGCATGACTCCACGTGTATAAAACGCCGGAACCGCAAATCTGTGGAGATTGCTGGTTCCTGGGGCGGGGGGTGGCTAATGGTGCAGGGGTCTTTCTGGGGTGATGGCGACACCCTAGAACTGACTGTGGCGATGGCTGCACAGCCCCGCGAGCACGTGGGAAACACGACCGCATGCTTTGGAAGGGGGAGCAGCGGGCGTGTGAATTACGTCTCAATAAAGCTGTTAAAAGAAAGAAGGACACGGGCACCCACCTGGCCCCGTCAGCCCCCCAGAGGCTCCACCGGGCCTGGGTGCTGGGCTGAGGCTGCTGCAGGGGACACCCCTCAGACCGCCAGGGGGAGGGTGGGATGCTCAGGGCCCCGCCAGGGCTCCACCCTGCGGGTGGGGCACCTGTCTGCCCGACGCACACCCCACCCCGCCGTCTGGCTCACCTCGGACAGCCGCAGGCCTAGCATCTGCCCCTGCAGGTCCAGCCTCCAGCTCAGGGTCAGGAACTGGGCGCTCAGATCCTTTAGCTGTGCAGCCAGCTGGGCCACCGACGCCTCCAGAACCTGGCTCTTCTCTAGGAGCTGTGGGCACAGGTGTGGGGCAGGGAATCCTGGCTGAGAGCCCGTCCTGTGTGCTTGGGTGGCCCTGCTGGGGCCCGGCCCGCCTGTGCCCCTCACCGCAGACAGCTGGCTGCGCGTCTCCTGCAGGGCCAGCTCGCGGGCCCGCTGCGCTGCCCCCAGGCTCTCCTGCACCTGCGAGGCCAGCTCTTCCGCCTGGCCCTCCTCCAAGCGCCCCTTGGCAATCCTGGGGGTTGGTGCCATCGAAACTGCCCCTCAGCCAGGGCTGGCCCGCCCCTCAGCACTGGGCCAGGGAGGGGATCCTGCCTGCTGGCTCTGGAACCTTCCGGGACACCCCAGGCTGAGAGGAGGGAGTGCTGTCATGGGGCCACCAAGACAGGGCTGCGTCCCCGCTGCCACAGCTGAGCCCCCCAGTGCAGGACAGGCTGGAGAAGGGTGGGAGCCCCCACGGGAGAGTGCTCCGCTGGCCTAGTGCTCTGCTTGGGGCTGCCGGGGGAGGCAAGGCCACCGTGGCCTGCTCCTGAGTGGGTATGGGGGTCACCCTGGCCTGACAGCCCCCGAGGCCCCAGCACAGCCTGGAGGACACCCACAGGGCCTTCTGCTCGGCCAGCAGGACGCGGTTCAGCGACGCCTGGTTCTGCCGCACGAACTTGGTCAGCTGGACCACAGCCGCGTCCAGGCCCCGGCACTGCTCCAGCAGCTGGCCTTCCTCCTGCTGCGGGCAGGCAGAGGCGGCTCTGGGACCCGTGTGCCCTGCCCCGGCCCCGCCCACCCACCCGCCGGGCCCCACCTGGCGCTGCCCACACAGGGCCCGCAGCCGCTCCTCCATCAGCTCCCGCAGCGCCTCCCAGCGGCTCTCCAGCTCCTCCCGCAGGCGGCCCTCCAGCCGCAGCTGTGAGCTCTCCGCCGCCTTCATCCTCTGTGGGGAGAGTCCGCTGAGAGTCCGCGACTGCGCAGGGCCGGGCCGGGCCGGGCTGGGGCGCCCACCTTCTCCAGGGCCAGGAAGCTCTTCTGCAGGAAGCCGCACAGCTTGGCCTCCCTCTTCAGGAAGCGAAGGCTCATCTCCTCGCTGAGCGTTGTCACCTGGGCCTGGGGAGGGTCCACATCATCCCCGTGTGGCCACTGCCAGACGTTGGGGGCCCAGGGGGAGCCAGGCAGAGCCCTCAGGGGCCTGTCTCCTCCCAGACAGCTGCTTTCCTGCTGCACTCGGTCTGGGGGCCTGGGGTGCGGGGGGCAGGGGAGGCACAGAAACCCCCCGGAAGCTCTATCTGCTGAGCCCCTGCTGGCCTCCCCACCCCCCCCCCCAGGAGGTGCCCTGGAGCAGGTCTCTGTCTGCAAAGAGCCAGAGAGTGACGCTCCCGGCTTGCAGGGTCTCCTCTCGATGCTGCGGTCACAGCCCCCAGAGTAGCCACAGACGAGATACAAATGCTGTTCATGGCTGTGCCGGTAAAGCTCTATGCACAAAAGCAGGCAGTGGGCCTTCGCTTGCCGACCTGGCCCTAGAGAGCGCTCAGATGCCCCTGTGCTCAGGGAAAAGGCTGGCACCACCAGGATGCAGCTTTCCCCACTCACGGCTTGCTGGGAAGCCTCAGCCCAGCACCTCCCGCCATCTCCTTGGAGCCACTGTGCTAACTTCCCACGGCAGTAAGGGGCCGACTCTGGGCCGTGGAGCTGCGTGGCACCAGCTGGGGTGCGCTCACAGCCTCCCCAGCCCCCTGCCCCGGGAGCCAGCTGCAGCCCCTGCCTCTGTTTGCAGAGCTCAAGACCTGGGCTGCCTGGGCCCCTCCCCACCCCAGAGCAGAGGCCCCTCCTAAGGCCACAGCAGAGGGGAAGCCGCGCCAGCCCTCTGAGCAGGACCCCTGGTCCTAGGGACTCGTGCCCCAGGAAGGTGACCTCCCCTGAAAATGGCCGTGGAGGGGCTTCAGGGCTCCGACATTCTATTTCTCAATCTGGGCACTGGTTGTACAGCGGGTGCAGTGTGCATGGGGCCGCGCTATCCAGCAAGCTTCTGCGGCAAAGGATGCCCACGTCAGCAGCCACCGGCCACACGTGGCTACTGAGCACGCGAAATGTGGGGTGTGTGACTGAGGAGCTGTTTTAAGTGGTCTGAGTCGTATCTGACTTCAGCGGGCAGAGCAGCCACTGCGCTGGGCAGCACAGGACTTGGGGCCCTCCCAGGGCCGACCATGTGGACAGAACCGAAAGCAGAGCTGGCGGCGGGGGGGGGCGGGGCACAGGCCGTGCGAGTCGGGGGCTCCTCTGGACCCTGCGGGCATCCTCTGCCCAGGCTGGGCCTGGCCCCCAGGCGCACCTGCATCCTGGCCACCTCGTGGCCCACACGCTGGCCGGCGTCCTCCTGGCTCCTCTGCAGGGCGCTGCAGGCCGCCTCCCGGCCCTGCTCCTCCTGCCTCAGCGAGTCGGTCAGCTTGGCCAGCCTGGGGACATCGGCTGCTGGTCACAGGGCCTGGCTGGGGAGCCACCGGGAGGCTGGTGGGGCCACTGGACCTTGATCCCTCTGGGGCTGGGGCTGACCTCCTGGCTGGCCAGGCGTACAGCCCCACCTGGCCACACGCAAAGGGGCAGGAAGCAGACCCTGGGGCAGGGCCAGGCTGGGGTCTCCTTCCCCATGGGGGTCCCGGCAGCCAACAGCTTGGGGAGGGCGGGGACGTCCTGCTGGCACTGCCTCGGCTGGGCCAGTGACCACCAGATGACGGCCCAGAGCCATCCCCAGTGCCTACCTGAGGGCCACCTCCTGCTCGGCGGCCTTCCGCTCGGAGTCCTGCTGTGTCTGCCGCTTCCTGATCTGGGTCAAGGCTTCCCGCACCTCCACCAGCCTGGCACACAGGGGGCCACTTCTGACAGGCCTGGAGCTCGCAAGGCAGTCTTTGGGGGCTGGGGGTCCAGCCGGGGGGCCCTGCAGCCGGCCTCCCACTGTGTCCCCCCATGGGCTGCCGGGGTGCCGTCAGACTCAGTCCTCTCTGCGGCGCCCACACATGCGTGTTGCTCACTGGGCAAGACAACCCACCGGGGAAGGCGCTCCGGCGCCGGCCACTGCTTTCCGGAAGCCCCATCCCCTCCCCTCCTGCCAAGGCTGTGCGCGCGAGCGTATGCGGAGGTACCTTTTGTCCAGGGCCTGCATCTGGTTCTGGCTCTGGGGGCCAGGGGGCTGCGAGGAGGAGGGTGTGGGCTGGCGCGGGCCTGGGGCTGCCACCTGCCCAGAGTCCTCCCAGCTTAGACACGTGGCCCGAGAGCCCGGGCACAGGGGGCTCCCCTGCTAGGGGACCTGGGCTCAGGGCCTGGGCAGCGGGTGCAGGGCTGGGCTCGGGGTGACGGAGCAGCTGCCCCCAGCCTCCGTGAAGTACGAGCTGGAGCTGCGGGCAGTGCTGCTAACCTCTGGCGCCTCCTTCTCAGGGGCCGGAGCCGCCTGCTGCACCTCCTGCTGCAGCCGCTGTAGCTCTGAGTCCTGCACCCGCACGAGCACCCGCACCCGCAGCAGCTCCCGCAGCAGCTCCCGCAGCAGGCTTAGCGTGGCGTGCTCGCGGCGCTCCTCCTGCCCCCGTAGGCAGGCCACCTCGGCCTGCAGGGAGGCCACCCTGGCCAGGGCAGGAGCAGGGCCGAGTCAGGCCGTGCCCTCGAGGGTGGGTCCTCCCGCCCCCAAGCCCGCAGGCTCACCACTGCTCCAGCTGCTTGGCAGTGTCCTGCTCGGGGACAGAGGCAGTGGAGGCCAGGAGGCTGGACGCATCCCTCTCCAACATCTCCAGACTCAAGGGCTCGGGGCTGGCCAGGCTTCCCACCAGGAGCCCCAGGTCTTCCGAGGTGACAGTGCTCAGCCGGGAGAGGGGCGATGCCCCTGGGGAGGGGCCACGGTCCGCGGGCTCTGCAAGAAGGTCCTCGGGAGCTCACCCCGGGGGCGCTGGCTCCCGCTGGAGCGCGTGGTAGACAACAAGGACGAAATCGCTGCGGGACGCCACCCTGAGCTCTCACAGCTGGGTCTAGACAGAGGCTCGGCTCAGAGAAGGCCAGGGGCCTGCCTGAGGACACCCAGCACTGGGCAACAGAGACAGGACAGTGCACCCACCTGGCTAGCTCCAGAGGAAGCCCCCAGGGACTGGGAAGCAGAGCGGTCCCGTGAGGCCCACAGGTGGCCAGGCCCTTCCTGGACCTCGTTTCTCCAGCTGGGCCCTGGCAGCAGCTCACCTGACATAGCTTCACCAGCAGCCCTGGCCCTGGTGGTCGTCCAGAGCGCACGGCGGGCCAGGGCAGGGAGGGGCTGGCTGGAGGGAGGCAGGAGTCAGCTGGAAGCGGGAGCGGGAGGGGCGCAGTGGGGTGAGCTCCTGCCCTCACATCTCGCCTCCTTCCCAGAGGGTGCCCGGGGAGGCAGTTGCGGCTGGGCAACTGGGGCTATTCTGGAACCTTCCTTTCCTCACCAGAACCTCATGACTTCATGGCCCAACTGCCAGTGGAACCTGAGCCCTCAACCCTCCTGTTCCTGCAAGGCCTATCCAACTGCCTGCTTCTGGAAGGATCTGAGGGGGCGCCATTCCCAGGGGGCACAGAGGGGCGTGTCAGCGGTGGGGGAGTGGGGGCGGGCCCCTGGCCTGGGCCCAAGGGGAGGGACGCCAGCAGAGTGGCCGGCAAATGGAGCAGCAGGCCGAGCCCAGGACAGACCAGCCCTGCGCACACGCCGGGGAGAGAGGCCCCAGGCCCAGAGCACAAGGCCCACGGCAGCGCGGCCAAGGGCGGGCGGCAGCCACCGGCGACGTCAGCCTTTCCAGTAACCGCGTTAAAAAGTAAAGGGACAGGCAAAGTGAACTTTAACAGGTCACTTTATTTAACCTAACATATCCAAAATATTATTTCAACATGAAATCTATATAAAACAGTTGTTAAGGGAGATTGCACATGCGTTTTTGGTACTGCGTCTCGGAGGCCTGCTGGGGCGTCTCACTTCTGCCCAGTTCGGATGCTCCTGACCCTGCTGGGGCAGACTCGGGGGTCCCTGGGATGAGGCCTTCCCGCCAGTGCCCAGGCGTGGGGACGGGGAAAGGGCCTGAGAGCTGGGAAGGTGGAAAGCAGGCTCTGCAGCCCCCAGGGGAGGAGGACGGCACAGGACATGGTGGTCAGTGCTCTAGGCGAGGGCTGTTCCCACAGGGCCACCCACGCCCCAGACCTCCCCTCCCACAGGGCCCTGGGGGCTGCAGTGCTCCTGGGGGCTGGGGCCACGGCCATCGAGGGAAGCCGCCGCTGTTCACAGGATGGCCCGGTCCCCAGACACCTGTCTCCCCACCACACTTGCACTCCAATCCCCATGGCCCCCGAAATCTCGGGCTGCGGGACCGTGGTCCAGGCCGGTGGGAAGGAAGAAGTGGCGCTGGCTGGTGCGACCCCTTGTACCGGTGCTGCCCAACAGACACCCGCCAGGGACACAAACCACCTCTGCACAGCGTCCCGTGGGAGGAGCCCTGGGGACCAATGAGGGGCCCGCAGGGCTCAGCCTCACCAGCCCTTCTGAGCCACCTGCGCTGTCGCTGGCACAGGCAGCGGGGCAAGTTGCCGCCAACGCCGGGCTGCCCTGTGCAGCGGGAAGACCCACCTTCCCAGCCGGTGGCCACAGGTGTGGGGACCCCCAGCTCCGAGGGCTCAGGGTGACAAAGGCATGGCTGGATTCAGGGGCTCAGGCCCTCAGAGTTTCTTCTCAGCTCTGGGGAGCCCAGACCCGTGGCCACCGAGTCGGGGGTGCAGACCAGGTGCCCCAAGGCTGCTCTCTGGGGCCACCCTGCCCCTCAAACTCTGCGGCCTCCAGTGCAGCTGCGGCTGTCACTTAAGCCCGGGGGCCACGGGCTGTCAGCTCCCGCTAGAGACGGGACCCGACCTGCAGCTGAGGGGGCCGGGCCAGCTCCCAGGTCTCAGAGCTCCCGCGTGCAGACGGTGCCTGCCTCACACCAGGCACAGGCACACGCGCCAGCCCCTCTCCCTGGCTCCCGGCAGCCAGGAGGGGCGTTGCACACACACTTGATCCCTGAAGTGAAGACCCCAAAGGAGAGAGCCAAGTCCAGGGCCAAGGTGCAGAGGACGCACTGAGAATGTAACCAACTGCCCTCAAGCAGGGCCATGTGTGCACCAGCTGGCCCGGCCCCAAGTCTGGGGGTGCTTGATCCTGCCGCTGCTGGGAAAGCGAGGCTGTGGCAGAGAGACCAGTGACCCCGGGAGGAGGCTAAAGGGGCCAGGGGGTGCTGCTGCCCGCTGAGGGCAGGGCCGGGCCTCACGTCTGGGCCAGCGAGAGCTCCTCCAAGCCGCCCTTTCCCAGGCGGTACCTGGCAAGGTCCTTCCTGGTTACCAGCCCGACCACCTGCGGAGCAAAGACAGGTCAGGGCCCCCGGGGGCTGGGGTGGGGCAGCACAGCGGGGGGCCCCAGGGGCTCTGGCACAGGGTTGGGGTGTGGGGGCAGGTGGGGTCCGGGGCCTCAGCATCCCTTACAGGGAGCCGGGAGCAAGTGCCCACCTGGGACAAGGCACCCCCTGCTCCAGGGCTGCCTCGAGCAGGATGCAGACCACCGGCCACCCCGTAGCACCCACCCACCGCTCACCTGATTGCGGTTGTCCACCACCACCAAGTGCCGCAGGCCCAGAGCCCGGAACAGCTTAAACACCCGAGGGAGAGATGCCTCCTGCGGGGTTGGCACAGCCTTCAGCTTACCCACGCCCCACCCAGGTAGAGCCACACGTCCACCAGGATGTCAAGGTGCGGCTGGGGCTGCCCCCTCCCCCATGCGCATTTGGCCCTGCCTGTCGGGGCCCCCTAGTCCCCCAATCCATCCTGTTGCCGCTGCCTAGGGCTCCTGAAGCCTAAGGTCTGTCGGTACCCCGCCTCCCCAGGGACAAACCCCGAGTCCTGCTGGGACAGCAGCCTCCTCCTGGCTTCGCCTCCTGCCTGAGCCCCGGCCCCTCGGTGCACATTCTGGTCACAGGGCCTCGCCCCAGACAGCCACAGCCCCGCACCCCCTGCCACCAAGGCTGCCCCTGGGAGGCTCCTGAAGGAGTCTCACCACCCCTGTCACTCCACTCAGCACGGAGCTCCTGCCCCCGCTGCCCCCCCAGGTGCCTGGGCGCCGCGCGTACCTGGGGCACCGTGTAGGGGGAGGGGTTCATGAACTCGGAGAGGTCCATGGTGCACTCGCGCTCGTCCTGCGACACGTGGATGGACTGGATCGGCGGGAAGCGCGGGTAGGCGTCGCGGAAGTCCTTCAGCCTCAGCCGCCGCTGCACGAGGCCCATGTTGGAGCGCTCCACAAACACCTGCAGGCAGCGGCCGCGTCAGACGCCATGTGGAGCCCCACAGGCTCCCCGCACGCAGGCTGGGGGTGGAGAGGCCGGGCCTGGCGTACCTTGTGCTTCAGGAGGACGATGAGCTGGGAGCGCAGGATCAGGCCCTGGAGCCGGGCAGGCTGCAAGGGGGGCCGGAGGTCAGGCCGCGGCGATGCCAGCAGGGACCGTCAGCAGCCAGGACTGCGGCTCTGACCTGCTGTGGCCAGACACCGCCTGGAGAGGGTCGCTGTGTAACAGCCACCTGTGAGCCCCAGCCCAGCCTCGGCATTTCACCTGTGACGTCTCCTCGATCCCCAGGGACCGAGCAAGGCAACGGCAGCTTCGCCCTGGAGGGAGGCACAGCCCTGTGTGCCCCAAACCACCCACACCCATGTCAGCTCGCCCCGTGGGACAGGGCCTGGGCAAGGGCCGCACATCTCGCCAGGGCCTCCTGGTGAAGGCCACGGCACTGATCTGAGGCACTAGCCTCGCGGAGGTGGTTGGCGTTTACACAGCTACACAGCTTGGGGTTCCCCATGGCTGCGGGAATTCCGCGACCTGGGCAGGTGACAGATCTCACTCAACACCCAACAGCACGGTGCCTCCGTCCCGCGAACCACACAGCGCCTCACCTGACAAACACCAGACAGACCACAAGGAGCCTGGGCTGCGGGCAGGTGCCCTCAGTACCTGGGTGTCATCTGCGTGCTCCACCACAGGGAACCCGTTGTGATTGGACATCGTGTTGCTGAGCACGTCCACAATGACGCCCACCTTCTCCCTCCTCCTCAGGCAGGTCACTGGTGTGCTCATCACCTCCCTGTGGAGCAGCCCGGTGGGGAGATGCCCACCTCGCAGCCACCGACATCCCTGGGCACCCGCCATGCACTGGCGGGAAACCCGGAGGTGGGGCCAGGAGCGCCCCCAACCGCGTACAGCGGGCTCAACCCTGGGGCCACGTTTCCCACCCAGGCATGGCCCCCCCAACCACCCCTCAAGCATCTGCTGCATAACCTGCCACACACCCCACCTGCGGGGGGCTCCTGGTGGGGATGAGGCCCGGCCCCTACCTGGCAGTGAGTGAGTGCGAGGTGACTGGGGCCTCCCAGTGCAGGAAGGGTACGCTCTGCAGCTGGATGTGCATGTCGTACAGGCCCTGGGGGGAGGCACGTGATGTCCCTCCACGGCTGCAGGGAGTCCAGCTCGGAGGCCAGGGGGCAGAAGGGACAGGGGCGCAAGGGGCTGGAGGCTGGGGGGGGGGTCTCGAGGGCCGTGAAATGAGGGGCTATGGGGAGGGGCTGGGCCCTGCACACCTCGATGAAGACGTCGCCCACGATCTTGGCAGTCATGAGCACCAGCATGATGGGGAAGCCGTAGGTCACGTTGCTGGTGGCCTCCATCATGATGACTGTGAGGCTCAGGGTCATCCGCACGATCCCACCTGCAGGGTGGCCACAGCCCCATGGCTGGCTCAGGGTTACACGCCCACCCAGCTGTCCCTCTGGACCCTGCCCTGCCAGGACGGCACTGCCCAGCCCCGGCTGCTGCCCCTCAGCCCCGTGGGGGTGACGACCCCGCCTGCCTCGGGTCCGCTTTCTGTTCTGTTCACTTGAAGGAAGGGGAGACCCTGTGCGCGGCGGCCGCAGCTCTGCTCGGCGTAGGAGCCCCAGGAGTAGTGGGACTCACCAAGCTGGGCGGCAGCTCCCATCAGGGCATACTTGCCAGGGTCCGCCCAGATCTGCGGGGGCGACACAGAGGAGGTGTTAAGTGCCCGGCAGCCGCCAGGCCAGACCACCATGACACGCCGAGCAGGCCACGCCTGGGCCGGCAGCCCACACGCAGAGGCCAGTCCTGTGGCTGACATGCACATGCAGCAGCTCGGCATCGCCTGCCGAGTGAGCTACGCCTCTGCACGCGAGCAGCGAAGGAGCGGACGGTGGGCGAATCACGGCTGTGCCACCTGGAATGCCACTCAGCACACAAAGGACCAAAACTCCAACGTGCAACAGCACGTGGAAACCTGGAACACGGCGTGGGGAGTTCACACGAAAGGCCACACGTGTGACACCACGGACACGGCACAGAGGCTGGAGGCTGCGGTTAGGAGAAAATGGGGGTGAGTGCTAATGGGCATGGGGCTTCCCTTTGGGATGACGGAATGTTCTGGAACTAGGTAGTAATGATTACACAACATTGTAAATGTGACAAACACCACTGAGCTGTTCCTCTTAACACAGTGAATCTGACGGTCTATGAATTTTATCTCCACGTAAAGACAGGAAACGGGCAGGGCAGGGGCCTGGGGAGCAGGCGGGTGGCACAGAGATGTCTCGCTGTGGCCCATCCACAGTTTTTCGATCTCATTGAACGACTGGAGTGAAAACAGGAAGACACAAACTACAAACAGCACTTGCTGCCCCCCACCGACAGGCCACCACGACCACGAGAGCCCCGTGCCCATCCTGGTGCCCCAGGAGGGGACCCCCCACACCCACTCACCGCCGCCCCCGTGAGGTAGGACAGGGAGATGCCAAAGAGCCGGCCCCAGGCGGCCCCAATGAGCAGCGACGGGATGAAGACCCCAGCAGACACGGTGAGCCCATAGGTCCAGCAGGCCAGGAAGAAGTAGACCAGGGTGAACAGGCCGAGGGTCAGCGGGTTGTAGGAGCCTAGGGGAGAGGAGGGGCTGACACGGCCTCCCAGGCAACCCTCGCCTCGTGGTCACGCCCTGGGAGCCAGACACCTGCGCCTGAAGCCCCGAGCTGTCACCCTGGGAAAGGAGGGGCTGCACTAGCTCAGCCGGGGAAGCTGTGGCAAGGAGGCTGTGCGGGCCCCGACGCAATGGCCCAGCAGGACCCGGGCCCCAGCCCCACAGTGGCACCACGTCCAGAGCCCGGGGGGGATGCCACGGGGTGCAGCCTGCAGCTTGGCACAGGGCGAGGGTGCCACATCCACCCTGGAGGTCCGTTCCTAGCACAGGAGTAGCGCCCACCCCTGCAGGCAGCAAGCTGGCTCCAGCTCTGCTCGGCTGGCCCAACTGCACCTCAACCAGCCAACGAATGAGAAAAAAGACAACTTTCCTCTGCACCTGAGCACAGTTCAGTCCGCACACCCCAACTCGATCAGTGGTCCCGGGAAAATGCCCTCCTGGGGGTGGGTGGACAGGTGGACGGCTGAGAGGCGTCCTGCTGGGGCCCAGGAGGCGCCACCTCTGGGAAGGGAGGAGGGGATGACAGGGAGCCGCCATTCCCGCCTGCTGCAGCTCTAGCTACTCCAACCCCAGTCCTAGGGAGGCTTTTCCTGGGCAAGGCTCCGAGGTCCACAGTGGCCAGAGTGTGGAGGCTGCATCCTCTGGCTGGTTTGGGCAGGGCACAGGGGAGCCAAGGCCGCCCAGTGCAGCCAGTAGGACGGTGCCCGCAAGGCCAAGGGGAGGGGCTGTGCGTGGAAGGCTGTCGGCCACCACCCCACACCAGACAACCGCCCAATTCGGGGGACACGTTGACCAGATGCTGGAACCACGAGCCCCATGCCAGGGTCCCCATGCAGAGGGCCTGGGGGCCTGGCCTCACCCAGATTTAAAAGGGTTTCTGTTCAACCTCATGAACCAACTGCTCAAATATGCACAGACCAGAGAACTGGGAGTTCCCAGTGGCTTTGTGACAGGAAACAACTAGAAACATGCCCACGTGTCCCCAGACAGTCAGAAAATCTAATGATCACATTACGTGGAAGAGGAGGCACGTGGGACAAGGGCCCAAGGTTTGCGTTGGCTCCACTGTGGGCCTGGAGCGCCATGGGCAGGCACCACTCTGGGCGCTGGGGACAGGATGGCAGGCGACAGCACCTGCTGCAGGCAGGCTCTACGCTTCCACTGGGAACATGTGGCCGGGTTCTCGCCTCTGACCTGTGCGCAGCACCCACAGGGAAAACTCACCCTGGGTGGGGAGGTGGAGCCAGCCCAGGCGACGGCCCTGCTGGAACCTGGCCAGGTCCCGCCCGAGGCGCATCAGGAACCCACAGGCCAGCCCTGCACTCCAGTGCCCCACCCACCCCACGCTGGGGTGGCCCCTGCCCAGGTCTGCCCACAGCCAGAAGGTGTCACTGCACCCCGGGCCGACAGCGCTGACCAGCGCGCACCTGGCGGGTCATGGAAAAGGCTAACCACGCTCTTCTCCGGGGTGTTGAAGAAGGCGGCGGCCATGGAGTTGTACTCGCCGTCTGCACAGAAGAGCTGCAAGGCCAGAAGAGAGGATGGGTTGGGAAGGGGTAGGGCGGCAGGCTGCAGACACAGACCTGGCGTCGTCGTCAGCAACGGCGTGCTCTGGGCCCAGCCAGCATCTAGCTCCAGCCCCCACAATGGGATCAGGTTGGGTCCTGCCAAGGAGGGGAGGACACGGGCCCAGGCGCGGCAAGGGCTGCAGCCCTGTTGGGGTGTCCAGCCTGTCTCTGGGGACACAGGGCCAGGAGCACACCGTGAGGATGCCCCTGGGGAGCCCTGGCGGAGCCGGGGCTGAGGCCCCCACAGAGGGCGGGATCAGATCAAAGTGGGTGCTCCCACGGCAGGCCGGGCCCAGTCCCACACCAGACGCTTTGTCCCCACCTGTCCGTCAGCACTCGCCCTGCCCCCCAGCCCCGGCAACCACTGTGCATGTCCCTGCTCTGGCGTCTCGTGTCAAGGGCATCACACGGTGTGGCCTTGCGTGCTGGGCTTCTCTCGCTGAGCACCGTGTGTGCGAGGCCCGTCGGTGCTGCGGCGGGCTCCCTTCCCGCACACGGCGGAACGTTCGCCGTGCACAGCGTCACGTTCGCCGTGCACAGCGTCGGCTCTGGGCGGCTATCAACTGCGCTGCCGTGAACTGCCACACACAGGCTTGCATTTCTCCTGTGTGTGCACCTACGGCCCCAGCTCTGAAGCTCTAGTCAGGTCACCGTTCTGGGAAGAGGACTGGGCTGAGAATGCAGCCCTGATGCCACCGCCCCGTCCCCCGGCAGACAGCCTGCTCAGGGACCTGGGTGGGGACAGCGCTAACTAGCCCTACGGTGCACCAGCCCGTTTGCTTCCAGAACTTGGCTGTGTCGCCATGCCGCTGCCGTGAGCAGGACCAGGGTGAGGACTGCTGGAGGGCTCGCCTTGCACAGCTGCACTGCCCGCTGGACCCACCCGCCTGGGTCCCCAGGTCTCCTACCTGGAGAGGGTAGGACATGGAGTTCCCCTGCAGGGGCTGGCAGTCCCGGGAGGAGTAAATCAGCACGAAGGCGACGGTGGCCGTCACGGCGGCCACCAGCATGGCCTCAATCACCTGGAGGCAGGGCCGGTGGATGTACCTGGGGCCAAGAGTCAGGAGGGACCGTGCGTGGGGACGGCCGGGCAGCACCGGCCAGGGGTGGAAAACCCACAACACCACGTCCGTTTGCAGAGGCCCCACGTGGCCACGCCCCTCAGTGCAGCACACAAAGCTGAGGTTTCCATCTCACCTGATTCGAAACATCGTCAGCCAGTAATTCAAGGCGTTGAACACAGCCCCGAGAACGCCACCTGCGCCCAGGAGAAAGCCCTGGGTCACTCGCACGGGCAGGGCAGGTGGGGCCTCCGCCGTGCAGCCCCCCGGGAGGCAGAGAGGCGCAAGGTCCTGTCACAGCACTCCCTCTGCCATGCCACATCCTGCAGGGAGGGCGGGCTCATCACTGGAAGGCTTTGCCCCCCTCCCAGGGAACGAGGTTTTTTGCGAGTAGAACTCCTGCTGGGACCTGTTCTACCTCTCAGAGGGGATAAAGTCCCTTCCCTGCCCCCCACCGTGGTTCCCTCCCCGGTGAGCATGCTGCCCATGGAAGAACCCAGAAGGAGCAGTCCCGTGCGAGCTGCGTCTCCGCCGTCCTGAGGCCGAGCGCCCTTACCCACCACGCCCATGGCGATGAAGACGGGGATCTCGTGGATCGTGTACGCCATTTTCTGTGCAGAAAGAGGAGGAAGCCGAGGCTGCTATGGAAGTGACCACGCCTCCCCACGCAAACCCAAGGGCTGGACACGTCATGACATCTGCCCACACGCACGGAACCTCCCGGCAGTTCCACTCGCGGCCGCAGAGGTCCTGCGGGAGGGCAGGACTCCGGGCACCGTGAGCGGACCCAGCCCCGCTCCATCCAGCTGTTGGGAGGCTCTCCGAGGCCTGAGAGGTGTCAGTGCTTCCCACCCAGGCTCCAGGCACCCGGGGGGACGTTCCTGAGCACGAGGAACACAGCTCTCGAATCCCAGGTTTCCACGTGCAGCAGAACCGCCCTGCAGAGCTCCGTCCCGGGACTCCGCAGAAAGGACAGCCCGGGCCCACCCGCCCCCACGAGCTGCTGCACAAGCACCCAGGACACCCCCGTGCCACAGCCTGTGTGACGGCCCCGGCCCTGCCACCTCACAGGACGTCCTGACTCAACACGCGTTTTCCCAGAGCACCTCAGGCGCATGGAGCTTATAGTTCCACAGCTGAGCCAGCGGTTTCCCAAAGAGCAAACTCTCAGATCTGGGCCTCGAGGAAGCAGGGTGCCAGCAGCGGAGGCGGGCGGGAGACGTGATGCGTTACCTCCGAGTCGAACCTCCCGAAGTTGATGAGGCCGGGGCTGGACAGGTCCCACATGTTCCCGTGGTAAATACTCAGCACGAAGTTCAGGGTGAAGGTGGAGATCATGGAAGCGAAGAACTGCCCGGAAGATGCCGGCACCGTCAGAGCTGTGCTCCGAGCCCACGTTGGAGCTGGGTGCCGGGAGTCTGTGGACCCCGCCCGAGCCAGAAGGGAAGGGGCTGGGCCACCGTGTACCAGGCAGGGCCGGGACCACAGCCTGGGCAGATGAGCCGGTGGAAGACAGGAGGGCAGTGGGCAGGGTCCGGGGTCCTGGCTGCCCCACCCCACAGCCTGGACCCATCAGGGTGGCAAAGACGCCCAGGACTGAGGGGGGCTGGGCAGCAAGCGCATCACCGCCTCGGGCAGGGACGCGGCCTGACACGCCCGCAGGGCCCTCAGTAAGGATGCCCCAGCCAGGCACTTACGATCCTCCACGTCAGGAACTGGTTCCAGAAGGAGGCGCCTTCCTCCAGGCTGAACAGGACCCCACCTGAAAGGCAGGCGGCGGCACCTCAAGTGCCAGCGGACACAGGGCACCAGCACCCACCCACTCCCGTCCCCAGGGAACTAAGGCCACGTCAGGAGGAATCTCGGGGGTGGGAAGAGGAGTGGCGCGGGAAGGGGGGCCTCCCGGGAGGTCCAAGGGCCAGGCCCAGGTACACTGACCGACGCCTCTTCCAAATGCCCTGGCCAGGGACTCCAGGCCCCTGCCCACCCTCCCTGGGTACTCAGTCCGGAAACCCCAAGGCGATTCCTCCCAACTCGTGGGGAGAGCGTGGATTCCCAACCCAGTGGGAGAAGCCACAGACCAGGTGGGGCCGGCCCCTCCTCACCCACTGGGGCTCCAAACGCAGCCGACACCCCAGCCGCAGCGCCGGCGGATACAAAGTCTCGCTTCTCCGTGTCTCTGCGGAAGTACTCGAAGATCTGAAACAGGAACAGAGCTGTGGGAAGGTTCTCCAAAGTGCCGGCGCGCCTCAGAAAGGGAGTTCAGCCATGGGTACCCCGACAGGGCTGGGGAGGGCGGGGCTTCCCCAGCGATTGCATCCTGGGCTGTGGCACACGGAGCGCAGTGCTGGAGACAGCCACAGAACACAGGCCGACATGGCTGCCCTGCTGCCAATAGCTGGGGGAAAATAACAGAAAGCCCCCCAACAGGAATTCTGGTTTACAACACGCCTAAGACATACACTGAAAACCTCCAAACTCCACTGAGACCTAAAGAAAACAATGAATGAAAAACCTAAACTTGCTTGCGATTTTAAAAAGACTCTATACTGTAAAGTGTTAACTGTCTAAATGCATGTCGATTCAGTGTAATCCTTACCAAAATGCTGGTGACTTTTTTGGAAAACACAAAATTTTTCCAAAGCACATCTTAAAAAATATACATCTCCAACGTGAAACACGCTGTCTTTGACCTGCTTTCAGGTTGTACATTCCTTTGAGAAGTTGCTCAGCGCCAGAGCCCCTCCCCCCAGCGAACGCACACCCACCTGCCGTGGGGGACTCAGGGGGGGCAGAGGCAAAGGGACCTCGCCCACCCTGTCCAGGAACAGGCCAGGCTGTCTCTCGGAGGGGACGGGGACGGGGACAGGGACACGTGCGTGGGAGGGAGGAGAGGGCTCACCTTGAAATCTCGCTTCAGCGATGTCGACCTCCCCTGGGAGATCCCGGCGGCGATCACGGACCCAGAGTGGATCATCGGCCCTTCCTTGGAGACACAGAACACAGCCGACACTCAGAGATGACACACGGGCCCCGGTGTCCCTTGCAGGGTCGGGGACTCAGACGTGGGCCGGGACAGCGTCACAGGCACTGTTACCTTTCCCACGGCCAGTCCTCCTACCACGGACAGAATCACGCCAGACACTTTGATCACTAACGTCTGAAACACAGGGAAACGCATTGAGTCTCTGATTAAAGGGACCCCCAACAACAAAACTGCAGGCACAGTGACGGATGACACAGAGCACCCTGGGAGTCTACGGGGAAGGGGCAGGCGCCCCACAGGACTGACCCTCCCCACGGCCACACGACACTGAACACCAGCCCAGCCCTCCTCGCACACGCTCCAGGGGACACTCAGCAGGGCAGGGTGGGCCTTTCCCGCTTTCTGAAGCAACGCTGAGCTGCGGACCATCCTGGAGATGGCATCTGGCCCCTCGGCCCCAGCACCCTGGGGACACGGAGGTGCTCCCGCCAGCCCAGGTAACACTGTCACTTAGAGGGCTTCAGGACCCGCCTCGGGGCTGCTCCCTGTCCACCCTGTTGTTCTCGCCACACATTCCCGGAGACCAGAAGCTGCCTGTGGGTGCTCACGGCACTCGAGGGTAAGCGGAGGCTGACTTCGTCGGGAGCCCTCAAGATTTATAAATGCTTCCCTCACTGGGGCGACCCTGGCGAGGAGAGCTTCCGACTGCCGGCCGGCTCACGAAGGGCATGCATGGAGACACTTTAGCAGGCTCCGGCAGCCTGCGACAGGCACCGCGTCAGCACCGTTCCCAGGGGCTCCGGGTGAACTGGCTCTGCTGCCGCGAGGCCAGAGCTCCCCACGCCCACAGCGCGACCACGCCGGCCCCTCCGCAGACAGGGACAGAGCCCCGGCCAGGCTCAGGGTGAGGGACACTGACAGGACCGACAGATGTGGCTGCTACAGCATCGGGATGTCACTGATGACGTTACGCAGAATGAGTGTTAGGGAATATTTTGAAAACAGGAGAAAAAAATCACAAGTCTACCACCCTAACATAGTTACTTCTGTTTTGAAATGTTAATGACCACATAGTCCTTCACTGCAATTTTGCATGGCTGTGATCATAATCTATGCACCACTTAAGTGTTTTTGCGCTATTCAATATGTACAAGAAGAAGTTTTACCGTTTTCAAGAAAAGGTCACCCTTTACACAAGCTGTCCGCCCATCCACTCCCCGTCACCACCCGCAAGGCAGCCTGGGGTGCTTGCTGGGGGCGAGGGACGAAAGAGCTGCTCAGAGGCAGCAGACACCCGCCGCGCGCCCAGCCAGGGGCCACCCTTGCACCTCACCTTGAGTCGCACCACGTGGGGGACCTTCACCCCGTTGAGGAAGCACTTGATCTGTGGGATCCCACTGCCAGCCGCGACCGGCTAAAACGGGGAAGGCGCCACTGAGCGGGCCAGGCCGCAGGAGCTCGGCTGACGGGAGGGGCCCAGGTCTGGGCACAATCTCACTCATCCAGCCCAGACACGGAGCGCCCCTGGGAGAGTAAACCCTGAGGGATGTCGGGGGGCCAGGGTCGTGGGGGGCCAGGGTAGAAACAGAAGGCTCACGTTTACCCAAGGGTTCAAGGGTAGGGTGGGGACACTCCAGGGTGGGCAGGCACCTGTCACACACCAAGTAAGAAGGACCAGGGCTTCCTGCATATGGGGGCCACTGCTCTGCACCCCAGAAAGCTTCCGGATGCTGCCCCTTCTTCCACCATGACAAGGAGGGGAAGCCAAGGGGAGACTTCTGGGAGAAGCCCCGGGATGGAGGGGCACCCCAGGAGGGTCTGAGCCCCTCGGGAGAGGGTTCCCGCTGGGGGCTCGGTCATCCCCACTCCCGAGACTGCGCACCCTGGAGCAGCCCAGTGCCCAGCTGCGCCAGCCCCCAGCAGATCCTGCTGCGTGAGCACCAGATGTGTGCGGGCCTGGGGGCCGTGGGGGGCTGTAAGGGGGCCGTGGTTGGGGTGGGGGCCGTGGGGGGCTGTAAAGGGGGTCGTGGTGGTGGTGGGGGCCGTGGGGGGCTGTAAAGGGGGTCATGGTGGTGGTGGCCGTGGAAGGCTGTAAAGGGACCGTGGTGGTGGCTGTGGGGCTGTGCTCTGGGCCAAGCAGTCTGGGGTGAAGCAGCCCGGCTGTGCTTCCTGTTTTTCCTTAGCAGTTTCACATCTGTACCATGTGGCTCTACCAGAAACCAGCAGGCAGGACAGAGCGGATGCATGGGCTGAGGGGATCCCATCCGTTCACTGAGACCCTCTGAGCCCACCCTGGGTCTGACGCCCCAGGCGCCTCCTGCCGCGAGGCCGCCGTACCTCTATGAACGCCACAATCACGGAGCCCACGAGCACGAAGGCGGAGTTCAGCGTGGCCCACAGCAGGAGGGAGAAGGACAGCCCACCCTTCTCAGTGAACTTGTCGATATCCGGGCACGTCAAGGATGGTCACTGCTTCACCAGCAGGACCCCGCCCCCCTCCCTGTCCCACCCCGAGGCCCAACCTCCCGGCCAGAGCGGCTAGAGGCCCAGCCCAGAGATCGCCGGGTGCCCACAGGGGCTCACCTGGAGGCCTGGAGGCCTGGAGGGCCGTGGCGCTAACTGGACACCCAGAGACACCTCACAGCCTGACTGTGATGTGGCCGACCCAACCAGGCCTCCTGAGCAGGCTGCGTACACGCCAGGCCGGGGCCTCCCGCTGGCGCCCCCCTGTGCCGTGAGGCGCTCAGGCAAAGGATACTGTTCTTGATCACCCTGTACTTCAGGCCGGCCAGGTTCTCCACCACGATGTCGATGAAGCAGGCCACCAGGCCCGTGAGGATCCCGATGAGCGCGCAGATGACCCAGCGCTTGATCTCCACCGTCCGGAAGGCCTGCGGGGGTGGGGTGGGGCGCAGAGCTGCGGTGGCCAGACGGCCTGGCGAAGGCCACTGCGGCGACAGCACAACTGGCCCCTGGCCGCCTGCAGTCCCTGGAATTCTAAAGGCCACCACCACGCATAGCCCGCCGTACTCGGGACCCCAGAGTCCCAAAAAGGGCAGCCTTTGGCCGACGTCTCGGCCACCACAGAGTAGCTCAGGGCCCGAGTGGGCAACGTGAGGGAAGCGTGTGACCTTCCCGACAATCTCACAGTTGGCTGTCGATACCTGGGCAGTGCCTCTGACATCTGTCAGAACAGCCTTCTAGGTTTCAAAGACACTGATGCACTCTCCTGCCATCTGCAGTACCCGGGGTTGGGCCGTACTTGCTCCAGGCCCCAGGGACACAAATCAGAGGCTGAATGGTGGCTCAGGGACAGAGCAGGGGGGCTGGGGCTGGGGATGCAAACCCCACCCCTGGGCAGGACGGTGGCACCAGGCCAGCCCTGCAGGCACAGGTGGCTGAGCCAGCCCCTGCCACAAGGCCCACACCAGGGGTGGATGATCATGGGATGCGGCCGAGGCCGCGGCATCTCAGCTTTGCAGCCTACGCACCGTGTGGTTGATCCGCCTCTCCTCCTCCAGAAACAGCTGGTTCTCGCTGTTGTCGTAGTCCAAGCTCTGCAGACCAGGACAATAGGACGGCATTACTGACCCCAAGTTCCGGACGTGAGCGCAGCAGACTGGGGAGGGTAGGTCTGGAGGGGTACAGGCCTGGGTCTTGGGAACAGGGGGCTGGGAGGAGGCCCACCTCGTACTTGAGGGAAAGGAGCTTCTCGTTGTGTGGGATCTCCTTGGGGAAGGGAGGAGGAGGCTCCATCTCCTGTGGGAGGAAAAGGCAAAGAGAGACACACATTTGACAACCAGGATTCCGGAGAACACAGCACAAGAGAGGATGAGGGACCACACACCCAAGTTCATCCCCAGAGGCCATTATTATCCTGATACCAAAGGCAGACTGAGGGCTTCACCAGAAAACCACAGACAATATACCTACAAACACAGACACAAAAATCCCCAACATGATATGAGAAAAGCAAATCCAGCAACATCATGACCAAGCTGGATGCAGCCCAGGAAGGCAAGGTCGGTTTAACACCCAAAAAGCAATTAATGTCCCACGCCATCTCAACAGGACAGGACAAGATCCACACAGTCATCTTGACAGATACAGGGAAAGCATCCGACAAAATCCAACATCTGTTCATGATAAAAACACTCAACAAACTAGAAAAGAAGAGAACTTCCTCGGTCTGATCAAGGGTGCCTACAAAAGCCCCACAGGCGACACACTCAGCAGTGAACGGAGGAAAGCTTCACCTGAGACCAGGGACAAAGCAGCCATGCTTGCTTTTGCCACTTCTACTCAAACTGTGTGGAGGCTCTAGCCAGGACAACCAGGCAAGAGAAAGAAATAAAAAGCATCTAGATTGGAAAGGAAGAAGTGAAACTGTTTGCAGGTGACATGATCTCATGTACAGAAAATCCTAAGAAATACACTAAAAAACTATTCAAATAAACACATTCGGTAACATAACAGGGGACAGAATTCAACTGTATTTCTATACTCTTGCAATGAGAAATCCAAAAATGAAATTAAAACAATTCTATTTACAATAGCATCAAAAATAAACTATGTAAAAGAAAACTTATTCCTAAAATAAATTTAGCAAAAGAAGTGTAAAACTTGTACATTGAAAACTACCGAACATTATTTTTTATTTTTTATTTTTTTTAATTTAAAAAAAGATGCAGGGGGTCTTGCTATATTGCCCAGGCGGGTCTCAAATTCCTGGCCTCAAGCAATCTTCCCGCCTCAGCTTCCCAAACAGCTGGGACTAAAAGCAGGAGCTACTGTGCCCAACTTACCAAACACTGTTGGAGACATTAAGGATCTAAATAAATGGTAAGATATTCTGTGCTCATATATAGGAAGACTTGCCATTGTTAAGACTCAATGCAATGCCTACCTGAATTTCAGCTGACTTTTTTGGAATAAATTGACAAGCTGACCCTAAAGTCTGTGGAAGAAAAGGGACCCTGAATAACCCAAGAGATCTTGAAGAGGAAGAAGAAAAAGTTGGAGGACTCATACTTCCTAGTTTCAAAACTTCCCTCGAAGCTGCAGTAACCAAGACAGGGTGGCACTGGCACCAGGACAGACGTGCAGACACACGGGACAGAACGGAGAGTCCAGGGGTAAAACCAAAACACTCCAGTCAACTGATTTTCAACATGGTGTCAAGATAGTTCGATGGAGAAAAACAGTATTTTCAGTAAATGGTGTTGGTACCACCGGATTTCCACAAGCAAAAGGGTGCAGCTGGACCTTATGCCACGCCCAAAAATTAACTCGGAATGGATCGGAGACATAAAACTACAAAGCTTTGAGAAAAAAATGGCTTTGTGCCCCTGGCTTAGGCAGCGGTTTCTTAGAAGTGACACCAGAAGCACAAGCAACAAAAGGAAAAACAGACACAGTGAACTTCGGCCAGACGAAAACCTTCTATGTGCCAAAGGACACGTCCAGGAAGTGGAAAGAGAACCTGCCGAACGGGAGAAGGCTTTTATGGTCGGGTGCCTGATAAACACCGATACGTGAAGAGCTCCTGCCACTTAATCATAAAAGGACAAACAATCCTATTAAAAGACGGCGCTACTGACACAGGTGTGCCAGGCCGGCTCCAGGCCTCAAGGCCGGAAGTGACGATTTCTGAACCACACACCCGCGCTCTCTTCTCTCCCAGCCCTCCCAAGGCGAGGCCAAAGCAAAGGCTTTAAATTTAAAGGCCAAGGAGGCAGCACCTAGAGGCGTCCACAGCCACAGAAACAGAGCCACACGTCACCCCATGCTGGTGGCCTGTGACACTGTGGCCTCAGACGCAGCCAAAAGACCTCTGCCCCCAGGAGGAACAAGCTTGACCACCAGGCCATCACCTGATCACTGGGCTGCCATGAAGAAGACAGACGACCACAGGCTGTGCTCGTGTGGACAAGGCCAGCAGGCTCCAGACCGGACAGGCCGTGGACTCGCGCACTGACATGGCCATGGCAGCCCCAGTGGGACCTGCTCGGGAGAAGGTCCTGACCAGGACGCTCTGGATGCTGCCAACAGAACCAGCTCATCTGGACTCGAGTCCATCTGGCTCATTCTCAATACATGTTTTTTCACCATATTAAAAAAACGGGTGCAGGATCAGAACAGATGTTTCGCCAAAGAGGATAAACAGCACGTGAAGACGCTCGGCCTCACCGGCGCCAGGAAACCCAAATCGCAGCCACCGTGAGATGCCACCACGGAGGAAGGACACTGCAAGTTCTGCTGGAAGGGGTCCTCAGAAAGCCCTCCCAGGACAACCGCTGACACGGTGGCTGGAGGGGTCGTTAGCAGGGGACGCCAGAATCCTTGCCCTCTGACGTCAGGAGACATCACCGCTCCTTCACGATCTCCGGGGGCTCCCTGTCCTCGACCCGCTGCAGAACCACTGCCCACAGCACCTGTGCCCAACTAGCTTCCTGTGCCCAGAGCACACTCACCCTGCCGGGCCTGGGAGCCCTGTGTTCCTCTGCCCACCTCTGCTCCCCGGCTGCCGACGGTCACTTGGCCTGGGGCTCTGTCCTGGGCGCCCCCCCCCGACCCCAACAGCCTTCCCCGGGCACCCGGCCTCGGGGCCCCGCTGTCTGCCTGCCGTCTGCCCACGCCCACCCTCTGGCCTGACGGCCCGGCGAGGCGAAGCCCCAGGACAGGGACCCCCCGACTCACCGGGTCTAGAAGCTCGTCGTCCAGCTCCACGTTGCTCATCTGCCCGATTCGGAAAAGTGCGGAACGAGGCGACTGAAAGCAGAAGAGAAATCGTGAGGGCGCTGGGACACCAGAAGGCGGTGACTGTGCGTCCTCCCTGCCTGCCCCACATGTTGCCCCGCCCCTGCCACACCTCAGGCAGGAACAGGGTCGGGGACAGCTGGGCCAGGACCAGCCGCCCTGGGCGCTGGAGTCCAGGCCTGCTCCGGCCACCACGGCCTGTCAACAAGAAGTCCAGCCCGGCGCAGACGCACCGGGCTCCCTGCTCTAGACTGAAGATGAGGCACCTGCCACACAGCAGGATGGAGGCCGGGGGTGCCCCACAGCCAGGCCAGCACCCTGCCACCGAGACCCCCTCCCTGCCAGCCGGTCCTGAGGCCCTGCCTGGCCCCCTCCCCACTGGACGGACAGCCAGCGGGTAGAGCTGGGCAGGGTCCTGGCAGGTGCAGGGCAGCCAATGCCAGTGCTGTGGCACCCACGTGGCTCACTGAGACCCCACTCGCCAGCGCCTCTCGTGGGACGCAGACCTGCCGAGCACTGGGCAGGCTGGGAGGAGACGGCTCTCATGCGCTCGTCCTTCTTTCTCCTAAGAGGCCACGTCATTAGTTCTCCAATTTCAACTATTTCCTGAAACTACCAACATTGCTGGGGGGGAGGGGAAGGAGGGCTGGTTCCTCAGCTGAAGGTTATCTGCGTGTCACCTGAGTGTCACCTGTGTGTCATCTTTGCACTGTCTGCATGTTATCTGCATGTCATCTGTGTGTCATCTGCGTCAGGCCAGCAGCCTTGTGAGGAGAACCGAGCGCCAGAAATCAGCTCCAGCAGCCAACAGGCCACCCAAAGGCCCCACCCCTGCCCTGGGCAGCGGCCACCCTGGCCACCTGGTCTGTCCATCCACTGATCTCCCCTTATCACCAACACTCCCTGGACCCAGCCAGAGGCCCATAAGCACTTCTCAGTGACTCCAAACCGAAGGTGACGGTGCCAGGAGCCATCTGGGCCAGGCTGGGGCATGCAGGTCGGCTACACCTGGGGGCCGATTCTCAGCCCACCTCACCCAGATGTGGGGATCGCAGCCATGACAGGCAGGTAAGGAGACCAGAGCAGAGAAGGAAGGTTCCGGACTTGAGGTCTCTGCAAGCCATGGGTGGGGTGGGCTGGATCTTGCCTCCTCGGGGAGATCGCCCCTGAAGCAAAGGGGCCCCCTGTCACCCACCACTGTCCCGTTCCCAAAACAACGAGCCTTCCTGTCCCCGGCCCCAGGCCGCCTAGATCTTCCTTTGCCTTCTGTGCGCCCCCCACCCGTCCTGTCCCAACCACAGCCCGGTGCCACTGGCAGGTGGGGAGCTGGGCAGCTGCCACTGTCCTCGCAGACACTGCCAGAGGTTGCTCCTCTCCTGGGGCAGGGGACACCCCCAGGGCCCTCCATCTCTGAGGTCAGGGAGCACCACGTGGACAGACTGACGAAAGTGCCGCCTCTCTCGTTCCCACTGCCAGACATGGTGGAGCCGCCACACGCCCCTCCTGATGACCTGTGAGAAACATGCCCCAGGATCCGGCAAAAGCCCGGCTGGGAACGAGGGACCCAGCACGAGACCGGAGGAAGGTGTCGTCTGGCCAGGAGGAGGCATGTGACTCCGGGTTTCGCCACCACAAAGCAGCCCTGTGGGCTGGCTCTGGAACCTCTGACCCGAGTCCCAGAGGCGCCAGAACTGGAACCAAACCATCTGACAGTGAGGAAGGCCCCCACCTCCTCACTGTCACCCAGGGGGGCCGCCCTCCACGTCACTCTGGAGAGACTCTTCTGGCACCTCCCACCTTCAAGCCACTGCAAGGCCCCCTGGGTGACTCCGGCTGCTCCTTGTTGGAAATGTGTTTCCGCTTTGCTGCAAACGTCCACCCTGAAGGGGACGCACCGCTGAGCACCGCGCAGAGCCCGCACCCTCAGAGTGTCCTTTCTGCCCAGCGTCGGCTCCCTCAGGCTCTCTGCTGGGTGTGTGTGGCAGCGCAGCGGGGAGGGCCCTGCAGCAGGCGGGCGGCCGCGCCCAGGAGCCGCGGCACGGCAGGCCACCCTGGCCGCTGCAACGGGCTACGGCAGGAGGGGGCGCAGAAAGCACGGCAGCTCAAACGACCAGGGCTGCATACTGCATACCAGCTGGATCTGAATTTCAGATAAACAAGTAACTTTTTACTAAAATACGTTACAAATATTACATAGAACTTACATTAAAAATTTACTGTTTATCTAAAAATTCAAATACAGCTGGTGTCCCATATTTTATCTGGCAGCCCTACACACAGCACTGGCAAGGAGTGAGTCGCTGCCATGCACACGGCCAGCCTCCCACGAACGCTGCGCCGAAGGGGCAGACACAAGTGCCTGTGTGCGATTCCACGTGAGTGAAGTTCAAGGCCAAGTCAGCCGCCCTGTGGAGCCACACAGGTGACCGGTGGGGACGCTGGCCCTGCTGCTGGGGATGTGAGTCTCCCGTGGCTGCCGTGACCACGTACCACACACTGGAGGCAGAAACAACCAGTGCCGTCCCCCGCTCTGGAGGCCGCAGGGGCACACTTCCTCCAGGGGCTCCCGAGGAAGAGCCACCCTCGCCTCCCCCAGCGTCTGGGGCTCCTCTGTCCCCGACTGTGGCCACGTCACTCCAGTCTGCCTCTGTCGCCTCACGGCCACCTCCTCTGCGTGTGTCCGTGTCAAACTTCTCTCTCCTCCTAAGGACACCAGCCACGGCGTCCTACTCCAGGACGACCTCATCTTAACTTGAAGACATCGCCGTTCCCAGGTCCTGGGGTCAGGATGTGGACACATTTTTGGGGGGGGGCGGGTCGGCACTGTTCACCCCACAACAGGTGATCAGTTCTGAGGTGCAGTTCACAGGACGATCGCCGAGCTGCGCGCTTTTCTTATGTGCGGTAAACATCAGTGCAAGTGATCAATGAGAAAAATGTACGCTTCTCTTTTAAAAAATGCAAAAAATGCCCCAAACAGCTGAATCCCTAGGAAAGATGCGCAGCTCCCCAGCCCCATGGAACACTGCACTGACCCAGAAGGGACCTGGCCTCGAGGAAACTCCCCCAGGAGGTGGCCTGGTGAGGCTGCAGCCCCGCCTTGGCCCAGCTTAGCCTGTGTGCAGAGGTGCATGTGACAGGCCAAGCCTGACCACGCTGAGAGCGGGGGGCCGTCCAGCCACTACGAACCCAGCGAGCTTCCTCAGGGAAACTTCCACATGCGCTGGGCAGCCTGGCAGACCGGCGCAGGGACGCACAGACCCGGCTGAGCAGTGTCGGAGCAGAGCTGAGAGTTACGCTGTGAAAGGAGCACTGGAGACTCGAGCTGCTCTCAGCCTGTGGGCGAGGCGCACAGGCAGGGCCGCCCGGACAAAGCCCGCGTCCGCTGCTGACCATGACACCGACAAGCCAAATGCCATCAGGCACGGTGGGGGGGGGGGTGCCCAGCTTGGGACCCCGTGAAGCCTTTGTCTCGGACATCTCGGCAGTTTCTGAGGACCACAGACCCTGGGGACAGTGTGGGCAGGCAGACCCGTCCTGACCACCGGGCCTGGAGGACTCCCAGGGGGGCCGCGTCCACACCTGCAAGAGCATCCCCTGGTGGCAGCAGGCAGAGCTGCGAATTCTCGAGGCTGACACAGGAGCATGTGACAGGTGGGACACCCCAGGAAGCCCCTGGCCAACCCCCACAGCTGCCTGGGGGTGGGGGGATGTAGACACACCCCAGCCCCGCAGGCAATCCATCGCTCCTGCTTAAAACGAAAGGCAGCAGCTCGCAAAGCAGGACCCCACCAGCGCCTTCGCGCCAACACTTGCCTCAGCGCTCTCTCTTGTGCTGGAAAAATCCATTCACTTGAAGCGATTTTATATCACTGCAGCCCCTTTCCTTTGTAAGTGTGAGGTACATGAAATACTCGTGGTTCCTCAAACCACTGACACGCACAACTCAGATGCACCTGAAGGGCGTGACCCACTGAAAGGCGTCGGCCCACAGCCCCTCCGCAGAACAGCAGGCCGCCCATCTCCTGTGCTGAATGACAGCCTGTGGGGCTGCAGGAGGCAGTGGCAGCCGGGGCTGGGGAGGGCTGGCCACACAGGCAGGGCAAGATGGAAATGCGGTGGTGATGGAGACATTAACACTCTGCACCTTGTTAACGCATCACACGACTGACACGCCCGGACCACGACAAGCTCTGGTCTGGTACTGGGCTCGAGCTACGTAAATGTGAACACTGAAGGAGACCTGTGATGAGCACGCGAGCCCTCTCTGTTCTACCTTTGCAACTTCCTGTGAATGCATAATTATTTAGAAGTTAAAAATATGTTATAGGCCAGGCACAGGGGTTCATGCCTGTAATCCCAGCATTTTGGGAGGCTGAGGAGGGACTTGAGGCCAGGAGTTGGAGACCAGCCTGAGCAAGAGCAATACCCTGTCTCTACAAAAAATAGAAAAATTAGCCGGGCGTGGTGGTGCACTCCTGTAGTCCCAGCTATTGGGGAGGCTGAGATAGGAGGATCGCTTGAGCCTAGGAATATGAGGTTGTAGTGAGCTACGATGATGTCACTGCACTCCAGCCTGGGTGACAGAGTAAGACCCTGTCCCCAACTCCCCCGCCAAAAAATTTTATAGACAAGTGGGACTATGTCAAAGTTAAGAACTTCTGCACATCTAAGGAAACAATCAACAGAAAGAAAGGGCAACCTATAAAACGAGAGAGAATTTTTGCAAATCGCACATCTGATAAGTGAATAAAACTCACAATATATAAAGAACTACAACTCAACCACCAAAAAACTAAACAGCCTGATTAAAACATGGGCAAAGGACTTAATAGACATTTCTCCAAAGAAGATATACAAATGGCCAATAAGCACATGAGAAGAAGCTCAAAACCACGATGAGATTCCACTTTACACCCACTAGGATGGCTGCTATCAAAAAAAAGAAAGAAAGGAAAGGAAAGAGCAAGTGTTGGCGAGGAGGTGGAGAAACTGGCACTCTCTGTGCACTGTTGGTGGGAATGTCAAATGGTGCAACCACCGTGGAAAACCGTAGGGCAGTTGCTCAAAAAATTAAACATAAAACAACCGTATGATCCAGCAATTCCACCTCTGGGTAAACACCTAAAAGAACTGGAAGCAGAGTCTCAAAGAGATACTTGAACACGCAAGGCCACAGCAGCATCACTCACGACAGCTGAAAGGTGGATGCGACCCAAGCGCCCACCGACGGTGAATGGGTGAGCACAGTGTGGTCCGTCCACACCACGAAGTCATTCAGCATCGAGAGGAATGACGCACTGACATGTGCTACCACAGGGCGGACCTCGAGGACATCACGCTGAGTGAAATAAGCCAGCCACAAGGCGACACATCCCGTGTGACTCCTCGTACGCAGGTCGGTAGGGGAGTCACGCTCACCAGAGAGCAGACGGGCAGCCGGGTAGGCGGGGAAGGGAGAGTTGTTTGGCGGGTGCGGAGTTTCACTCTGCACGTGATACGTTCTGGAGATTGGCTGCACAACGACATAAATATCTTAACACGATTGAACTGTGCACTTAAAAATTAAAATGGTAAATTTCATGTTATGTGTTTTTCATCACAATTAAAAAACTTTTTCAAACAATTTTAAAGGCTGTCTGCCACTCCACTCGACCCGCTCTGCACCCACCGAGCACCCATCTCGTGCCGGGCTCCCCGAGGACAGAAGCCGCCTTAGCAGTGGCTACAGCCAAAGGAAACAAGGTGACACACAGCAAAGTGTAAACTGCTAAACGGCCGCAGAGAACACGAGGGACAGGTTTGCCTCAAACGCGGCCCGGCAGCCTCTGGGCGCAGGGGCATTGAAGCTGAGACCTGGTGGCCGAGCAGGAGCAGGACGCGCTGAGAGCAGCCCGTCCCTCCGCTCTCCGCACTGCTGGGCCACGGGCCTCGCCTGCTCCTCCACTGGCGCCATCCCACCCACGGTGGGCCCCAGCAGGTGCTCCCTGAGGGCAGCAGGGAGACAGAATTCAGGGAGCTCTCCGGGAGGAAGCCGGCCCTGCACAAAAGGGGAATGGGGTGGGTAGCCGGAGGAGGACGGTATGACAGTTACAATGTCGGGCCACCAGGAGGCAGGTGACTTCCCAGAGAACACTGGGGTGCTTGCTCAAGTTGAGCAGAGCTCAAAGGGCCACTGGGGGTGACCAGAGGACCTTCCCCTGCAGTTCTGGAGCACCCCCAGGTCTCTGGCACTCCCCCACAGCACCCTCAGACTCTGTTCTGTGGCTCCAACTCGGATCCCTACCCTGCTGGGGGTCTCAAGGGGAGCTTCCCAAAGTGAGTTCCCAGGAATGTCCTGTATTTACGAATACCTCAAACACCCATGCCCCACCCCACCCCAGCCCTACAGCCATCTGGTCCTGGCTCAAGCAGATTTTTTTTCAACCCCTAAGTGAAACCAGAACAAACAGACTCTTTCTGTAAGTTCTCAAAACGCCTGGCTTCCCACTGCCCACACACATGACCATGACTTGTGGGCTGACTTCACCCTCTCCCTGTCTCAGCACCAGACAGGCAGTGACTGCCGCCCCCACCCAGCAAGATGGGCCTGAGAATGGGAACAGCGACCCACAGGTGGCCCCGAGGGCCTGAGCTCTAAGCTTCGGCCCAAACTTGAACAGACCCCACCCCAGTACACCCTGCCTCCCCCAGCTACCACTGCGGCGCTTGGGCAGCTCGGGCAGCTATGCCCGTGCCAACGATGTCACTGTCCAACTCTGGAAACCCTGCAACAAACCCCAAAGGGCCAGGAGACAGCCAGGACAAGCCCTCACATTCAGTTCACTGGATCATTCCTGCAGCGCTGTTATTTACCTAGGTTGGTATTTTAGCTCGAAATGGCCCTGGAGGCCCGTCTGCTGCACCTCGGGTGGCCCTGTTCGTAACTGTGAGCTCTGCCTGCTGGTCAGAGCACACCCTTCCCCAAGAAAGACAGCACCAAGAAATTCAGTCAGCTGCTAACAGAGTCATGTGTGAATGTCACAAACAAAGATGAATCACTTTTGTGTTGCTGCTTTTAACGCTACTGATAATGAACGACTAATATTCATTAAGAGTGTGTTTTTTGACAGGCATCCTGCTCAGTGATATTCACATAATTAACTTTTTTGCAGATGAGAAAACTGGGGCGTGTGGAGGCTCTGGTCCAGTGCTCGGAGTACAGAGGCTTCCCAGGCTACCTGGCCTAACAGGTCTGCCAGCCTCTAGACCCCGCCTTTCCAATCAGTCTGCCAGGCAGGCCAAGCATCCTTTAGGATTGGAGTTCCCAGCTTCCACATGCAAAGTCAGCTCATGTGCCCAGCAAGGCAGCCCTCCGTGCCCCACATTGCATTCCAGACTATTCGCTCTTCAAGATGGAGCACCAGTGTGACCCCTGCTGCCCCTGGGACTCCCTAGACAGTCCTCACAGCGCTCTGGGCCTGTTTCTAGGGGGAAGAAAGCTGCTTCATGTACCTGTGTCCTACACAAACTGCATGGAGCCAGCCACAGAGCAAGTGCATGATCAATATTTCATAATTGTGGAACAGCAGCTAATCAGTTATTAAATACAAACAAACAGCTTGCAATGATTTTTAAGGGAAGAGATAACAGGTTCTTTCCGAAATAGCCTGTATCTATTTGCAAAGAGAAGTAGGAAAACCCAGGCATATTCAGTCCCGAGATAAACCCAAATCCAAGCTCCGTCAAGGTTTCCAATCTCTTTCCCTACTGGCTCTTAAAGCCAGTTTTCTCCTGTCTTGTGGACTTCAGATTACTTTCTCTTAAACAGAAAAAAGAAATAAAAATGTATCAAGAAGAAAATAATCACCCCTGGTCCCACCACTTCAAATTATCTTCTTCAGAGCACTCCTCACACAGACCATAGAACAGAAAACAGGAGATTACACTTTAAAGGGAGCCGAGCCTCTACCCACCAGCGAAAAGCTAGCTTTGGCCTTCATTGTCTGATGCATTTCCAAGGGATTGGGAAAAGATTAAGTTCTACAGAAGCAGCCTGATTTTCATGTCCTTCCTAATCTTTAAACACAATATCGGTGTTTAAAGAACAAATCTAGAACAAAAGGAGAACACGTAAGAGTAACTGCAGATCAGACTAACACCAAGCAATCAAGCAAAATGGTTCATTGACTCAAAATTAACACAAAACACATAGACCAAGAAATAAACGTAACCCTAATCCTCGGAACATTACCGTTCTCACAGACACAAGCTGCACGTCTACATGCTGACGCTCCAACCCCCCTGACTTGTTGATTACCGTTTTGGGCTGCACATTCCAAGTTCAATTAAGTGCTAAAGAAAGCTGAGTACAAATACTTGTCATTCCTAAGATCACCCTGAAAGCCCCGACTGAGGACTGATCTCACAGAGAAACGCGGCAGACAGAGGTCCTCGGTCATTCCCACTGGAAGAGAAAACTCTGCCGTCTAGACTGTCAAAATCTCCTGGGATTCAAACATCAAACAAATAAAATTAGCTGCTCATGTATTTATTAGAACTTTTAAAAAAGTCATCTAAGCAAAGAGCCACCTGCCTCCCCTGAAAAGCCATTCTGGGGTGCACCGTGGGGGCGTAAGCCCGCGCCGCGGCTGCTCCGGGAGGACGACGGGCACCCCGTTTCTCCAACTCGCTGGCTCCTCCGCCCCCCACGCCAGCCAGAGAGTCCTCCCAGGACGCCGAGCCCGCCGTGCCGTCCGCCGAGCGCGCACGGGCGCGTCGCGGACCCACCGGCGGCTCGATCGCCGGGTCTCCGAGCAGGGTCGCGGCGGCACGGGCCGGCTCCAGGCCTCGGCCTCCCGAGCAGCCTCACCTGGCTGG
Source organism: Indri indri (assembly GCA_004363605.1). NCBI lineage: Eukaryota > Metazoa > Chordata > Mammalia > Primates > Indriidae > Indri > Indri indri. The sequence goes on from RJWJ010002981.1 coordinate 59,521, forward strand.
CGGCCGCGGGTCCGGCCCCATTCAGCAGCGGCGCCCCCGCGCCGGGCCGCGTCCTCCGCAGCAGCGGCGCCGCCTCCTCGTCGTCCCGGTCGCGGCCGGACCACGACACCTTCTTGGAAACGTTGGCCATGACCCGCAGCCGAGGGCACCCCGCCGGGAAGCGCCGCCGCCCCGGTGTTTGGTCTGGTGACCCGCGCCGGCAGCCACGTGACCCTGACGGTGGTCACGTGACGCGGGACGGAGATCACGTGGAGCGCGACGGCGGCCGTCGAGGGCCACGCGCGCGGGGGCTTCTGGGATCCGCGGTCGGAGGAAGGCGCGCTGTTGCTGCGGCTGAGGGGCCCTGTGGAGGCGAGGGAGGGGATCCGGCCGGCGCCCCAGCCCCGCTGCGATGGCGGCACGAGCCCGCGGCCGTGCTCGCGGGACTCGGTTCACTCCCGTGGCGTCTCGCAAAAGACGCTGCGGACCAGCCCAAGCTTAGGGTCACCCACTGTGCTGAGGGCGGGTAGTCAGTTCCATAATGCCAGTGTCCTCAAGGACGAAGGCGGCCGAGGGACTGTCCTCAATCAAAGGAGACAGGGTAAAGGCCGCACGTGGGTCTGGCGTAATTGGGACAATTGGCAAAGACGGGATATACACGGTAACAGCTAACAGCGTCGTCACAATGTTAAATTTCCCAAATGTGATCATTGTGCTGGGGAGGGTCAGAAAGGTCCTTGTTCTTAGGAAATACACACTGAAATATTTAGGATACATTGTGGTGTGACATCTGCCCCTTCCCTTAATCACAATGTGTAGCTACCTGTGAAGAGAGAAGGAAAATGGGGTCAAATGTTAATGTTCATGCCTGGAATCCCAGCACTTTAGGAGGCCAAGGCAGGAGGATTGCTTTACACCAGGAGTTCATGAGCAGCCTGGGCAACATAGCAGGACCCCGTGTCTACAAAAAATTTACAAAGTACCCGGGTGTGGTGGCATGTGCCCATGGTCTCAGCCGCTCAGGAGGCTAAGGTGGGAGGATTGCTTGAACCCAGGAGTTGGAGGCTGCAGTGAGCTGTGATTGTGCCACTGCACTCCAGCCTAGGTGACAGAGCGGGACCCTGTCTCAGAAAAAAAGAGAAAACAATTGGCCTTCGGCTCACTGAGCAGCACCATGGCAATGGGCAAAAACAAGCACCTTAAAAATGTGACAGAAATGGAGCCAAGAAGAAAGCGGCTGGTCCATTTTCTGAGAGAGATCTGTGAGAGGGGAAAGTGCCAGGCGTGTTCCACATGAGAAATGCTGGGAAAATAACTAGTCACAAGGACTCCAGGAACCAAAATTGCATCTGATGGCCTCAAGGGCTGTTTTTGAAGTGAGCCTTGCTGATCTGCAGAATGATAAAGCTGCATTTAGAAAGTTCAAGCTAATTACTGAGGATGTTCAGGGCAAAAACTGACCAACGTCCATGGCATGATCCGTGACAAGCTGTGCTCCGTGCTCAGCAGCAGACCATGATTGGTGCTCATGTGGACTTCATGGCTACCGGCGGTTGTTTGCTTCATACGTTCCATGCTGGTTTTACTTTATAAACATGGCAGTCGTATTGGGAAGACTTTTTTGCTCAGCACCAAGAGGTCGGCCAAACCCGGAAGATGAAAGTCATGAGCCAGGAAGTGCAGACAGATCCCTGGAAAGACATAGTCGATACACTGATTGCCGGCGGCTCCAGGAAAGACACGGAAAGGGCTGGCCGATGTCGTGACCCTTCCACGGTGTCATCCTTAGGAAAGCGCAAGTGCCAGGGAAGCCTGAGTTTGAATTGGGAAAACTCAGGGCTCCGTGGCAAAGGTGGTCATTCTGGAAAAGCTACCAGGGATGAGACAGCTGCCAGAGCTGAACCAGCTGATGGATTTGAGCCCCGGGTCCAAGAATCTAGTTCAAATTTAGACTTCGAATGGTGACAAACATGAAGTCTTATTCATAAAAAAAAAAGTAGTTAATACCAATGACTCTAGGATAAATACATTTTCATGTGCAATGTATTCGTCTGGCAGGTTTTTGAGGTTTGAAAATTTTCCAAATGAGAAGATTTTAAGAGTTCTTTAGAGCCTCTAGGGCTGAGAAGATAAGAGAACACTTCCCCTCCCCAACATAATTCAAAATAAAACCAAAACTAAACCCAAAATAAGAGGAAGGAAATTCAACAAGGCTCTGAATTTCCCCATGATGCCTCTGCAGTGCTTTCTCTGAAGTACTGCAAGCAACGTTCTTCGAGAAAAGGTGTTCATAGGTATGCCCCGGCTTTGCCCTTTTGAGGGGTGGTGACAAGGGCACTGTGACTTCTGTTTTATGCACCAGGAGTGAAGCTGGCTTATTTCAGGCCCCAGGCACAGGCAGGAGTGGAACCTGGTTTGGTTTGATTTGAAAACTCTTGGTCTCAACCTGCCTGGAGTCCAGAGCAGCCAGCAAGCCTCCCTGGGGTTCAGAGAGGGGACAGGCCCCTCACTAGGCTTCTCAGTGGCAGGGACCAAAAGAAAGATGTCCTGTCACTCCCTCCTCAGAGGCAGAGTGAGATGGAGCAATAGAATTCCAGAACATATTGGAGGAGACTGGGAAAGAAAGGCCCTTTGGGAAGGGAGGCTCTCCATAGCGTGAGACATGTCGTGGGGAGGCAGCAGCCAGTGACTCAGGGAGCCGTCACATGGGCACCCCTGCAGGTTTCCAGTTCTAAAATACCGCCTCTGATGTTGACTCACGCACAGGTGGTGTTGGGGGAGGACTGCAGTTGCCGGGGCCCACAAAGGGCTCTGCAGAGATGCTGCTAAGAGACTCAACGGACTAAGTTTGGCACCTTTCCCACAGGAGCAGCTGGGCAGGCCTGCAGGTGAGGGGTGGCCAGGCGCTGGCCCAGGCCCCAGCAGAGCTGAAACCACCTATGCAAGAGGCGTCCCTTGTGGGTCTGCTAGTGCGGGACATGGGGCTTCTCTAATCAGCTTCCTCACTTTTAAAATGGGGAGGAGGGAGGGTTGGAACATGAGGAATCTGAGAACCAGGCCCATTCTCAAACTCAGCGGTCTGGCCTCTCCCCATCCCCTTTTCTCCTGTGGGCACCAGGTGACCTTCTGATTCTTGGGATCTTGCCTTTGGGAATCCCCAACATTATGGAATTAATGTACATCACACAGAAACTTAAATAAAGTAAAACATGTCTGTTCTGATTGTGAATGCATGTTTTTTTTTTAACCTGCCACAATTTGGAATTCTAAAAAAAAAAAAAGGTTGTCAAAAAGACAAATAATACCAAGTGTTGGCGAGGATATTGAGAAATGGGAACCTTCATGTATCGCTGGTGGGCACGTGAACGTGGTTGGCAGTTTCTCTGAAAGTCACGTGTGAATTTACCTTACGGCCAGCAGCTCTACTACCAGGCATCCACCCACACAGAGATGTGCATGAGACGCTCCGGAAGCTTTATTCCCAGTAACCCCAAACTGGAAATGATCCAGATTCCACCAGCAGATGAATGACTAAACAAAACATGGTCTGTCCGTACTGTGGAGCTTTATTCAGCCGTAAAAAGGAAAACATGCTGCTCAGTGAGAGAAGTTGGCCACGGGAGCTGCAATCTGCGTGACTCCATCTGAATGGAGCGTCCAGAGCGGGCATGTCCACAGGGACAGAGAGCAGGTCTGTGGCTGCCAGGAGTGGGAGGAGGTGGTTGGGACGGGAGTGAGTGCCAACGGCACAAGTTTTGGGGGTGGTGACAGAAATGTTCTAAAGCCAGATTGTGCTGATGGCTGCACAACTCAGTAAACTGACTACAAATCTTTGAACCATACGCTTAAGATGGGTGAATGTTATGATACATAATTTGTACCTCAATACAGCTGTTCTGGAAGCACTTCCAGTCCATCTCCAAAGTTTCTTTTGAACCGCTTGCCCCTGCATGGACCCTCCCCCTCTGTGGCCTCTCCAGCCACCACAGGACAACAGAACAGGACTAGGCCGGTTGACTTGGGGGCCCCCAGGGCTCCCAGGGAGGCACAGGGTGGGATGGGGCAGTGTGCTGTAGTTTAGAGGGCCAGGAAACAGACTGTCAGCCTTTTTCACAACAGCTGTTGGAACAACGATCACCTAGAGAAAAGGCAGTGATGGTTCAAATGCCACCTATGCAGTTTCAAGGAAAACGGACGGTCCCAAGGAACTAGCCTTTAATCAACTAGACTTTAACAGCAGCAAACACGCTCAGAGGAGAGACCAGTCAGAGCCTGGCACTCTCGCCTGGCTGGGTCAGGCCGTGTTGAAATGCCATCAAGCCACGCAGGACGAGGAGGCAGACGCTCTGAAGGAGCAGCAGAAAGGACGCCACGGTGATGGAAAGAATGCTACCTTGTGGCCCGAAGGTGACTCTGGGCCTCTGTCTCCAGCTCCCTATTTCCTTGTCCACCTCCCCACCCCACTATGTTAGGGCACAGGCATGCACAGCCACGGCAGGTGGCGGGGGCTTTTGTGGAATGTGCTAGTCCCGGGGAGGCCAAGTGTGGGTGGGGGCACCACCCTCTCCCTGGCCACAGCCCCTGCTGGCGCGGCTCATGGACAGAGCTCCAGGCAGGTGCAGTTGGCCCTCTGCACGAATCCGCCTACCTGTGTGGCATTGGCCAGTGTTAGGATGGCGCCTGTCGGGAGCTCTGTCCCAGTGGCAAGGCTTGTGACTTCCCCAGGGACCAGCACCCGGTCCCAGATGGCCAAGCCTGACATGCTCCCCACGAAGGCCTCGGAGCTGTCAAACCCACCCGCCACCCTGTCCTGCTCCTGGCCCAGCACGAGGGACCCTCCAGGGGGGATCTCGTAGCCCTCCCTGAAGTGGGAGCCAGTGGCCACTAGCCTGCGGTCCACGTGGAGCCAGTACCTGCCCTGGATGGAAGTCCAGAGGACACAGATGTGGTGCCACTGGCCGTCCAGCAGCAGCTGCAGGGGCAGCTCCCTGAAGGCCGGGTCTCCAATCACAAAGTGGATGGAGCCGGGCTTGAGGGAGTCTCGGCCGTGCAGCACCAGCTTGTTGTCATTGTCTTCCGTGGCGTAGGACAGGAGGGTGCCCAGGTGGCCAGAGGCTGTTCGGACCCAGCTGCAGAAGGACAGGGCTCGTAGGGCTGTGAGGAAGCCAGGGCTGAGGGAGACCACGTTCTCGGTGGAGGCGTTCGGGAAAATGAGCACAGGGCCTCCGCTGCACCCTAGGAACAGAGGGTGGGAGGGCCAACCTGCACCATGAAGCCCTGTGGCATGCGCTGCCCCTCACCCCAGTGGGCGTGCCTGGGCTCCCAGCAGCCACCCCGCGGTGAGCCCTGCCCCTCGGCCAGCCTGCCGAGGGCTCCTTGCAGCGTCCCTTGATTGAACCTCAAGATTGATCACCCCATTTCACAGGTGGGAAGGCTGAGGCCCTCCCAGGGGGTGGCCGAGTCCCAATGGGGACCTGAGCTGTCAGCCCACAAAGCTGAGCCAATGCTCCTCCCTGCCAGGCCTCTGTGCGCGTTTCCTGGTGCTGCTGTAAAAAATCGTCACAACTGTAGTGACTTACAACAGCACAGGCTTATTATTTTACGTTTCTGGAGGTCAGAGGTCCAACACGGGTCTCACAGGCCTCAAATCAAGGTGTCGGCAGGGTTGGTTTCTGCCGGAGTCTCGGGGGAGGGGCGGCTCCGTCCACAGTGTCTCCAGGTGCCCACACCCCTCGGCTCCGGCCCCTTCCCGGCCTCCCTCCAACTCTGCTTCCCCCTTGTGTCGGCTTCCCTGCCTGTCACTCCTGCCTACTCCTACCTCTCCTGAGGACCCCCTACCTCTCGTGAGGATGCCCCACCTGTACTGAGGACCCCATACACGGGGCCCCCCCCCAGGATGAGCTCCCCCCTCGAGGTCCCTAACTTAATCGCCATGTAGAGTCTCTTTTGCCACGGAAGGTACCTGGGACCTGCACACGTGCTGCCACCTGGACAAGTGACAGGGTTGGGCCTGTCCCTTACTTCTGGGGCACGATGTGTGGAGGGTGATGCCGCTCCACACGGCCCTTGGGAGAGTCTCTTTTGCCACGGAAGGTACCTGGGACCTGCACACGTGCTGCCACCTGGACAAGTGACAGGGTTGGGCCTGTCCCTTACTTCTGGGGCACGATGTGTGGAGGGTGATGCCGCTCCACACGGCCCTTGGGAGAAGCCTTTTCAGAGGAGACTGGTCTGCGGGGGAGCTGGGGCAGCCTGCAACAGCGATGGGGCAGGGCAGGCCGTGTGGTACTTACTCTCTCCTGGCCTCTGGGGGGTCCACGCCGGCCGAGAAGGGTCCCTCAGGGCTGTGGCAGCCCCATCAGGAGCCTGATGGCCGCCTGAGGTTGGGGGCCCCCGTGTCCCCTGGGGATGTGCAGCAGAGTTCTGAGCAGCGCCCCTGGGCTCAGGCGTGGCTCTGAGCGCCTGCCTGCCCCGCTGCAGCTTCAGAGAGCTCGGGCCGGGCCGCTCGGGCTGCGCTGGGCTTGGGGCTGCGGTGCCAAGGTTGGCCACGAGCAGCCGCCCCTCCAGAGCAGCCAGCCTGGCCCCCTGGCTGTGGACAAGGTGGGAGAGGCGAGCCAGCACGTCCCGCAGGGCCTCCACATCCCGGGCCAGTCCGGAGGCCACGTCCTTCTGCCCCTTCCTCTCCCGGGCCCGCAGCTCACTCTTCTTGCTCAGGGCGAGGTCCAGGGCCTGCAGCCTGGAGTCCGCCTTCCGGCTCCTGCGCTCAATCTTCCTCATCCGGGCCCTGAGGTGAGTCAGGTCCCCCTGCATGGCGGCCTGCGACTGGTTGACCGCCAAGGCCACGGCCTGGCTCTCTTCTGCCAGGCTCTGGAACCGGACGTCAACATTCCAGGAAATGTTGTGGTTGCCGGCGATGCCCTGCAGGTGTGTCAAGGTCGCCTCTTGGAATCTCCGAAACTGTAAAGAGGACACGGAGTGAGTGTGGGGCGTGGGCCAGGGCGGGGTGCGAATGAGACTTTCCTGCTCACGCTGTCGTAGCACCTACCATGCGCCCGGGTATGGTCGGGACCTCGTAGGGATCAACTGCCATTCTATGAGACAAGGTGGGAGTTCCATGGCTGGCCCCATCGGGGCCGAGCGCAGAGAGGCCGGTGAGCCACCCCAGGGCCACGGCTGCACTGTGTGGGTGGGGGCTCCAGGGCCACCGCCTGGGCTTCCGTCCCTCCCTCATGCCCTGCGCTCTGGATGAACACAAGCTGGTCACTTTACCGCTGTGACCAGGTCCTGCCTGTGCGTGGAAGGTGGCGGGGGAGGCCCTGTGAGTGCTCAATTCGGCTTAGACAGGAAGCACTTGGTGCAGGCCTGACATGCAGGGCACTCGGGGACAGTCTGTGGACCCCACGCAGAAGTCTTGGGGTGTCCGCGTCCTCTGCTTTGAGGCAGCTCGTGACCTCACAGCTCCCGTGCCCAGCGACGCTGCCTGGCCCCTCGGCCCCCAGCACCCCCACACCCCCAGCTGTGCTCCTTGGGCCCCTGATCCCGTCTGAGCTTCTGGCCCCACTCAACCCTCACACGCCCCATGGCTTGTCCCCAGAGCACAGCCCAGCAAACTTCCTCGCTGGTTTCCAACTATGGTTAGAAAAGGGTGAAAATATGTGAGCTGACAGAAAGAACTGCAAACGCCACATTTGTTTCCACCACGCTCTGCTGTTCACTGCTGTTTCTGCAACATCTGTCCTTCGTCTGTTGCCAGTTTAAAATACCAACTGCCCCAAGTCCTGGGTATACTTGCCTGCTCTTCTAGTCTACGCAGCCTCTCAAAAAATGGTTTCCTTGGCCCTGCTGGGCCAGTTTCCTGCGATGAAGCCCCATGTAGATAAACAAGCACAAAAATAAGGAAGAGAGACAGGGTCTTCCTCCCCGAGAAACCCATCCTGAGGGACGACCAGGCTCCCGCTGTCTCCTGCCCGAACGCAGGAGAAGGTAGTGTCAGCCTCATGCATCTGTCTCGTCCTACGCTTCTCCCAGCTCTCCGGCCGAGCGATTTTCCTTCTTGCGCCCTGGCTGGATGTCAGGTGCTTTCTGCCACCTCGATGAAAGGCATCTGCCTTCAAGCCACAGGCTCTGAGAATTGGAGGTTCCCAAGGAGACAAGTTTAAAACAGATGCAAACATTATCTTTGGAGAATCGTTCTACAGGGTGCAAACCCTTGTCTGGTTGGCTCAGAGGCAGAGAGGAGGTTATGGCTTTAACAGGAGCACATGGATTCATGTTCCCCAGAAGCTGGAGCAGGACAGGGAACCTGACTGGGGTTGGGAAGTCAACAGAGCCAGGTCTGCGCTGGCATCCAGCATCCAGGCCCGCATGGCACTCGTGCTCTCTCTCTCTCCCTCTCACTCTCTGTAAGGCAATGGAAATGTGATTGGGAGCCACCTTAATTTATTAATTTTTGGGCACAGGTTTTGTAGTGGGTCAAATGATGCCTCCCAAAAAGATATGTCTAAGTCCTAACCCGCGTACCTGTGATAAAAGGGTCTTACCTGGAAAAAGGATCTTTGCAGGTATAATTGAGGATTTTGAGATGAGGTCATCCTGGATTATCCAGGTGGGCCCTAAATCCAATGACAAGTGTCCTTACAAGAGACGGAGGGGCAGACACACAGAAGGCCGTGTGGAGACTGAGGTAGAGTTTGGAGTGATGCTGCCACGAGGAACACCTGGAGCCCCCAGAAACTGGAAGAGACAAAGTAGGACACTTCCCTTGAGCCCCAGAGGGAGCGCGGCACTTGCTCTCAGACCTCGCGCCTCCAGAACTGTGATGGGATAAACTTCTGTTGTTTGAAGCCACCCAGTCTGTGGTGCTAAGATAATTGTCAGGTGTCCCCTGCAAGGGCATCCACCATCCCCGAAACGGCGTGGCCCCAAGCCTCATCCTGTCACGTGTCAGAACACCACAGACTCAAGATGCTAAAAGCACCCACAGAAAAGCCTGGTCACAGGGGCGGGATTGACACTTTCCCCATGGCTGCCTCTCAACAGCGATGCTGGGTGCCAGAGACCAAGGAGCAAACCTTACCATTTCCACTTACAGCTGTGCGCCCGGCTCCAGTGTGAGTCAATCAGGAGCAAGAACAAGGACACTTTCAGACACGCAAAGGCTTAAGAAGTTATCTTCCCTGCCCCCTTCGCTGGGAAGTTACCAGATGTCGGGCTTCAGGACAATAGCAGATAAAGGAGGAATGGAGGTGCCGTGGGCGCTGGAGAGGGCTGTAGCCTAGCAGTGGCCTGGGGCAGTTCCTGGGATGAGGGGATGCCTGCAGAGTCCTAGGAAGGTGCTGTCCTCCCATCCTCACACCCTGCACCCAATCCGTCAGCTCTGCCTCCAAAGAAACATCCCGAGTTTAGTGGCTTCTCAACACTCACTGTTTCCTGAGCCCGTCCTTCCGTCTGCCCGACTGGGCTCGTGGTGCCGAGGCTGCCCCACCGGCTGTTCTCCTGACTGCGCCCAGCGTAGACCTTTAGGGAAGTTAGATCCTGACACCCACTCCTCAACCGCTCCGGGAGTTGCCCACCGCACTGCAGAATCCGCAGTCCCAGCCTGGCCTTCCAGGGCTGCCGGCTGCCTCTCTGCCCTCAGCTCCACCTCCCTGGCCACACCTGGCCACGCCTGTGGCCTCGGGCATGTGCACTGCCGGTTTCCAGTTTCCGCTGCCAGGTAAACTCTTAGGTATTCACCACATTTAGCGTTCTGCTCAAATGTCTCCTTTTCAGAGGCCTCACCTTACCTAAAATAACACTCCCACTGTTCTCTGTCTCTCATTTTTTTTTTTTTGGTTTTTTTCAGACAGGTGACAACCCGGGCTAGAGGGCAGTGGCGTCATCATAGCTCACTTCAACCTCCAACTCCTGGGCTCAAGCAATCCTCCTGCCTCAGTCTCCCCCCCCCCCCCCCAGTAGCTGGGACTACAGGTGCGCCCTATGAGGCCCAGCTAATTTTCTATTTTTAGTAGAAATGGGGTCTTGCTCTTGCTCAGGCTGGTCTCGAACTCCTGGCCTCAAGCCATCCTCCCGCCTCAGCCTCCCAGAGCGCTGGGACTGCAGGCGTGAGCCCCGGGCCCCGCGGGATTTGTAATTTCGTTTCACTCCAGTTCACCTACACAGCCTGAGGCACCTGGCGGTGGCGTGTTGGACGCTGCTCTCACTCCCGGCCCGGTATCCTTGACGCCGAGGGCGGGGCGGCTGACGTCACTCCGCGGAGGGAGGACCGAGTGAGCAGCGAGGCCGAGGCCGAGGGCGAGCCCGGCTGGCGCGGCGGAAACGGCCCGCACCACGTGGGGCGGGCAGGCCCCGCCCCGTCTGACCCGGCCCGCCCTCTGGCGCAGGCGCAGCCGCAGCCGCGCGCTCGGCAGGTTCGTGGCGAGCGGCGGCGGGAACCGGCCTCGGGGGCTCCGGAGAGCCCGAGGCGGCTGCGCCCGCGCCCGCTCCCGCTCCCGCTCCCGGAGCTCGTGCTCAGGCCGCCCGCTGGGCCGCCACAGAACTCGGCGCGGGGCCGCGGAGGGCCGTGGCGAATCGGCGGCGAGCAGGGCCAGAGCGCGCGCGGCCCCTCGGGAGCCGGGCCGGGTTGGTCCCGGGCGGGTCGGGTCCGGGGCGGGTGGCGGCGCGGGTCCTGGCCGAGCCGTTTCGGGGCTGCGGGACCCGCGTTCCCCGAGAGCGGCCCGGGCCGCAGGTCACCCACCGCTCCGGGCTGGCGCTGGCAGGTGCCGCCGGAGCGGGTTCCCGCATGGGCGCTGCTGACATCGGTTCCGAGGTGTTTGCCAGCGTCGCTGGCCAGTGCCACCCCCGGTTGTGACAACGTCTCAGTGTCCCCGGCGCGCGCGCCCAGGAGCAGACTCTTGGTGGAAAGGGTCAGACGCTGCAGGGACGGAGAGGGGCAGGGAGCAGTTCAGGACAGGGTTGGGTCGGACCAGGGGCGGGAGGCCGGGTCCCCAAGGAGCTCCCAGTGCGCCCGGAGGTGGGGTCCTGAGGGTGTGTGAAGAAATGCTCCGTGACCCCTGGACTGAGTCGCGTTCACGCCAAAGTCTTCTGGGCTTTCCCACGTGCGCTTTCTCCTGCATCCAGGCCTGTGTTGCAGGATGGATCCCGCCCGCTCTGAGGTCCGGCTCGTTGTCCAGGAGGCCATGCACACCCTGTCATCATCTGAGGATGGTGGCCACATCTTCTCCACCCTGGGGTCCCTGAAGCGGTATCTCAGTGACACGGAGAGCCCAGCCCTCCCCAGGGAGAAGGAGGAGTTTGCCGCAGTGCACTTCTCCGCGGTTCTCAGATGTCTGGCCGGTGTGCTGAGCCCCGGCTGGCTGGAGCTGTTGCCGGACGGCCGGCTGGAGGAGCTGTGGGCCAGCTTCTTCCTGGAGGGCCCAGCCGACCAAGCCTTCCTGGTGCTGATGGAGTCCATCGAGGGCACTGCAGGGTGAGTGGCGCTGGGTCTGAGCACGGGTTGTTTGGGACCTCGGAAGTATAAGAAAGGCCTGTAGGACTGTGAGCCAACAGGTTCTCTAAATTCTGTGAGAGTTCAGCATCCTAAAAGGTGCTGGGGTTGCCAACGACCAGCTGAATGCCCGAACGTAAAAGCGGTTTGTGTCCCTCTCCTCTGCAGTGGGAAGGACCTGCAGTGTCTCCCTGTCGCACGCTGTGTCCTCTGTCCTGCTGTGTTGGAGAAGGACAGGAGTGGGAGTGTTCACATCTCAGGGGCCCCAGTGACCTGGGCAGACAGTTGGCCTGTGGCGTCACCCTGGGGCCCTTTCTGCCACTCCGGTTCCCAGCCCTGCAGTGAGGCACCCGGGCACCGCAGTAAACTCACAGGGCTCCTCAGGACACTCCAGCTTTCAGGGAAGCACAGTGTAGCCGCAGGTGTCTGATGTGGACTCCTGGCTCCAGGTGGCTCCCTGATCCAACATCAGGTCACTGTGGTCCTTGCGAGGATGCTGTGTTTTTGAGGAGCTGGGTTTTAGAGGTTGCGCTGATAGTGAGCGCTGAGCTGCGGTCGGCGTGGAGCAGGAGGGGAGTGGAGCCTCCCGCGTGGCTCCCAGTGGGGGAGCTGTGTGGGTCGGCGAGCTCTCACACCCCACTAGGGATCGTGGTGGTTTAAGAGCGGAATTAAGAGGCTCTTTCTTTCTCGTTTTGTTTGTAACCAGAACCAAAGCTTATAAAAAAGGCTTTTCCTTTTAACTAACAAGTTCTAACATAAACGCTAATCAAGTTGGCGGGACTGCCTGTTCGGTAATGGGCTGCCGGGAGTCCTCGTGGCTACAGGGGGTGCTGATGAGCGAGGGACTTCGAGGCCTCCGCCCATCGCTCCCGTGTGTTCAGCCCCAGCTTCCGTCTGATGAGGATGGCTCAGCTGCTGGCCTCGTTCCTGAGGGTGGGCAGGATGGCGGCTCTGATGGAGGCGCAGTGTCGGCAGCAGACGTCGCCCGGCTTTCCCTTGCTCCGTGAGACGCTGCTCAGCAGGGTGGTGGGCTTGCCCGATCGCCTGGGCAACTGTCTGCAGCAGAGGAACCTGGCCGAGTTCCTGCCTCAGAGCTACTTCCCTCTGCTCGGCAAGGAGGCTGTCCGGGTGCTGCAGGCCGTCGTGGACTCTCTGCGAGGTAAGGCCCTGCCTCAGTGTCCCTCTTCCCACCCATCTTCTTGGGCTGTCGTCCCTCCCTTCCCTCTCTGGTGTCCCACGGCCTCCAGGGTCTTTGCAGTCTCTGGGTGGTGCTATTAGGTCAGGTGGTGTCCCTGTCTTGGACAGCAGTGACCACATGCTCAAGTTTCATCCTTCCTGGCTTTTGACGTCGGGAGGTGGGAGTGCCCCTTGATTCCTTCAGTTCATGGCTGGACGTTTGGTGAAGTCATCAGGGTGGGGTTTGCCGCTCCATGCCCCTCACCCAGCGTCCGCAGGAAGGTCCTTCGCTCTGAACGGCGGGAAGCCCATCTTTGTTCTTGGCCGAGGTCCCTTCCCCTGGCTGCCTCGGGTTTGTCCCACTGGCCTTCGTTTGCTGCACGTTGTGGGTGCCACAGCGTACTGGGGCAGCAGGGTGGAGGCCGCCCTGCGCGGGCAGGAGCTGTGGCCTCTCGCTCACCTGTCGATCAGTTACAAAGCCCTGCCTGGCGGTTTAGGTTACTCCGTCTTCACTGGGGGATCAGAGGTGGCTCCTGGCTCGTTCCAGTGGCACAGGCCTTTAATCCCAGCACTTTGGGAGGCTGAGGCAGGAGGATCGCTTGAGCCCAGGAGTTTGAGGTTGCAGTGAGCTGTGCAGACGTCACCATACTCTAGCCTGGGTGACAGAGAAAGACCCTGTCTCCAAAAAAAAAGATAAAACAGTGGCTCCCTGTGTGTGTCCGGAGTGGGGAGAGTAAGTGCCGCGTGGGAGTGGCTGCCGGGCCCTAGAACTGCAGGCTGACTCTTCCTCTGTACCTTTCTCGAGTCCTGCACGGCCCCCACCTGCCTGAGTCACCTCGTCTCACCTGGTGCTTGTGGTGACCTCCCGAGCTCCCTCCCGTCTGTTCTGACTGCGGCTCTGGCTCGGAGCTGCTGCCGTGTGCTGGCTGATGCCTTGATACGCCCAGAACATACGTGGAGCGCGCCTCCCTCACGCTCGCAGTGGTCGCGTTGGGTTCATCTCGACTAACCTACGTGCCACCACCCTCGCCCTGTCGCCCATGCTGTGCCCCCACGCGTGGCTCCGTGGCTGTCTGGCTGTCCACCAGTCAGCCTCAGCGGCCCTGCTCCTCTCACGGAGCTGGTGCCCCTGCCCCTCCCCTTGCTCCCCGTGTTCCCCCAAGGCTCACTTCACGGATGTGGACGTCTGTCCCTTCCCTGCGGGTGGCACTCTACTCCCAGGCCCATCCCACGTGGCTGACCCACCGTGGCTGGGTCCCTCAGTTCTTTTCCTCTTTGGAGATGTTATTCTCGTCCTGACTTTGTAGGGTCCTCGTGACCATTAAGTGACCCTCTGTGTGTAATGCTTTTTCACCCAGTGTCAGTGGCTCTTCAGTTAACAGCAGTCCTGTAACACACAGACAGCAGTTGGAATCAGACTGAGCTGCGCAGCGTGGAGCCTGCCTGTCCAAGAGCAAGGCCTGTCTCCACCTGGGGAGCTGTCATTATGCCGTTTCCGGTAAAGGGGTCCTCCTTTCCGTCCCAGGTGGCTCGGACTGCTCCGTCTCCTTTGTGTCTCGAGTCCTGGGGAAAGTCTGTGTCCACGGGAGACAGCGTGAGTCAAGCAGCGCTTCCTGCCCTGTCCCCACCCCGGCTGTATGTCGGCCATCGTGTGGACGGTCGAGAATCCCACCTGGCCCCGATCCCCCATGGGCCCCCTCGCCGAGTCGGTGGCGTCAGCTGTCCTGGGCCCCTCGGGTCCGGGGCTGGGCTGTGCCACCTGGGGAGCTGGCAGTGCTCCCTGCCCGCACCCTGGTGCCCGGGGCAGGTGCCGCTCCCGGGGCTCAGGGTTCCGTCATGTCCCCTCAGAGGAGACTCTGGGCGTGCTGGTGCCCGGGCTGACCGCACTCACTGAGGGCAGCTGCCTCTGGCAGCGGGTCTGCTGGCGCCTGGTGGAACAAGTGCCGGACCGGGCCATGGAGGCCGTGTTGACGGGGTTCGTGGAGGCCGCTCCAGGGTAAGCAGCCCGGCGCTCTTCCCGCTGCCGACGTCTCCCTCTGTGGGGTGGGGCCCAGATGCTCCTGAGGCTGCCATTCCTGCGTGCTACTTTTCCTGGGCTCCAGGCTGCAGCCAGTACCCCATGTTGGTGCCCCAGGGTGTGACAGCCCCTCCCTGCCTGGTGGCCAGTCCCCCTGAACTTGTCGCTGCAGGCTGGCTGTCGAATTGGTCCGGCAAACGCAGGTGCCAGTGGTGACCACCTGTGTAATTTCTGTTTTATTTTATTTTGAGACGGGGTCTTTTTCTGTCACTCGAGTTAGAGTACAGTGGCATCATCATAGCTCAAACTCCTGGGCTCAAGTGATCCTCCTGCCTCAGCCTCCCGAGTAGCTGGGACTACAGGCACGAGCCACCACGCCCGGCTAGTTTTTTCTATTTTTAGTAGAGGGATCTTGTTCTTGCTCAGGCTGTAAATAAAGTTCCGCTGGCACATGGGTGTGCTCTGGCTGCTTTTGGCTATGTGGGCAGGAGTGAATGGTTGCCGCGGAAACCGTGTGGTCTATAAACCTGGAACATTTACTCTCCGGCCCTTCGCATAAGAGGTTTGCTGCCCCCGCTCTAGACGAGGAGCTCACCTTGGACCTGGTCAGAGCCGGGTTGGGACACCGTGTGTACTGACCCCTCACTGCCGGGGTCCAGGCTATCGGGGTTCTGCATTCAGGCCCTGCAGAAGAAAGGGTTAAGGGCAGCCGAGATTGTCTGAGGACTGGCTCCAGGTTCACGGCCAGCAAGTGGCAGGGCCCAGTGTCCATCCTGGCTCTGCCACAGCTGGGTTGGTGGTTTCCCCTCCCCCCTGCCTGCCCCTGCCATGGCTCGTGACTCCGGCCCCTCTGGACTCCACCTCGCAGGCCCGAAGTCCTGTCGCGGCTGCTGGGGAACCTGGTGGTAAAGAATAAGAAAGCCCAGTTTGTGGTGACCCGGAAGCTTCTGTTCCTGCAGTACCGACTCACGGTGAGAACGCAGGCAAGGGCGTGGCGGGGCTGCCCCAGGTCACAGAGCAGCTACAAAAGTGCGCTCAGAGGGGACGTGTCGCCGTGATTCAGCAGGCTGCAGGAGTCAACGCAGCAGGGGGTCCGTCTGGCCTGTTGGTGGGCCCCGCGGCGCTGGGCCTGGGCTAGTGTGTCACGTCCCTTAACCCTCCCATCCCCCAGAAGCCGCCCTCGCCAGCTGTGCCCGGGTTGATAGGTGTGGACCCGGGCTGTGTGTCCCCCGACACGTGACTGCTGTCGTCCCTGTGTCCTGGTGCCAGGCTCTGCCCCGAGGGCTGGCCGGCTGTCAGGGCGGGGTAGGTGTCTCAGGCTGTGGCGCAGGCCAGGACAGGTGGGCGTGTAGGCCAGAGCTGGGGCGCACCGCGGCCTGGGGCTCGCTTGTCTTCTTACTCGGCAGTACTTGCCGGGTGCCCACCACGTGCCGAGTCCTTTCTTGGGTGCCGAACATCCCACTGTGGGCAAAAGAGCCGCAGGCCCTCTTCGTGAGGTTGACACTATAGGAAGGGAGGAAGATGCCGCACGTGCATGCCGTGGTGTGACACGTGGTACCTGCACACTATGGTGTGACCTACCAGGTGCTTGGGGCCCAGGTGGACAAGTGCCACGGGGCTTGTGAAGACTTTGTGATGAGACCCCTGAGGCAGCAGGGTGTGGCCCCCAGAGACAGGCCTGGCACGAGGGCCTGGGCGGCAGCCTCCGAGCAGGATCGGCCAGGCTGGCCTGAGCTAGTGCTGGGCCCCATGTGGCTGCGCAGAGCAGGAGGCTGGGGAGGAGGGAGAGGCGAGGGCGGCCAGATCCAGAGCCTTGTGGCGCCTTCATGGTACCACGGGGCAGCTGGAGGGTTGGAGCAGAGGTGACAACACCCAACTTCACAGAGACTTGGTCTGGCTGCTGTGCAGGAGGCCAAGGGGCCAGGGCAGAGATGACCCTCACTCGCACCTGCCTGCAGTGTGGTGGGGCCACCGTGTGCGGAGCCCTGCGTGCCCCAGGGCACAGCACAGCGGGCATCAAGGCAGGGTGGTGTCACCTCGAGCTTTGCACGGCCCGGCCATGTTCAGGGGGTGGGCGGGGGTGACGAGAGATGCCCTAGCCAGCCCCTGCAGGGAGAACAGCTCGGGCTGTCCTGCCGAGCGTTCGAGGCCCCTGAACCCGACCGAGCTCACAGCCTTCCAAGTCCCTGGAGCAAGAGACAAACCAGGGGACGAGGCCACGGAGAAGACGCGCAGGTGCCGGGGTGGACGTCCCGGGGTCACAGTCCTGGAGGGCGGGGCCGTCAGGACGAGGAAGCAGCAGCAGGAGGGGACAGCCGAGCAGTTACCGGCGCGTCCCCGAGCGCAGTGACCGCAGGCGCAAGCGAGGAGCCACGGCGGCGAAGAGGGCTGGGACGGACTGCGGGAAGCACAGGGCCGTGGCCCGCGCTACAGGAGGGATTCGTCCCTGTGGGTGCTGCCTAGTGACGAGAAAGGCGAAGTCAGACGGGAGCGGCGGATCCAGCGGAGGAGCCACACGCGGGTCGAGGGTAGACTGTACTGGGGTGGGGAACACGGGGACGCGGAGGACCCGCACGAGTCGGGGCGGCGCAGGCCCGTGGTGTCGAGGGGCTCCCACCCCCCAGGGGTCCAGGAGATCCCGATGCAGCATGTCACTCCATGCAGCCAGTCTGAAAACTTGATGAAATGGAAACTCTCTCAGAAGAATTTTGTGTCCAAGATGACACGTGCAGAAGCAGCGTGTGCCCTGTGCGGCTGGAGCTCTTGTTTTGCGCAGCTTTCCTGGGTCCCCACTTGCCGGAGGCGGAGGGCGGCCCCTGCACGCACGTCCCACAGCTGCCGGCCCAGACTTGTGCCGACACCGGGCCCCGGCGGGACGGCTCTCGGCCTCTGGGAGCCCTGGGCCGGGTGGTGAGTGGTCTCCGCCTGGCAGACAGGATGCGGCTTTCGTTGTAGACGCCCGTCCTGCAGAGCCTGCTGGGGTACCTGGCCACAGACAGCCAACGGCGCCCGCTCCTCCTGCAGGTAAATCCCGCCTGTCTCTGGTCCCCTCGGGGTCCCCGGGAGAAGGGCCGCGCAGGGACCACCTTCCGGTGGGCAGGGCAGAGCAGAGAGGGGCCGGCTCTGCCCGTGCTGGGGCCTCCCTCAGTGGCCTGGTGCTGGTGAGGAGAGCCAGGCACCGAGCCCACGTGGTCCTGGGCCGTGCCGCCCGCCAGGTGCTGAAGGAGCTGCTGGACACGTGGGGCAGCAGCAGCGCCATCCGACACACGCCGCTGCCGCAGCAGCGCTACATCAGCAAGGCCGCGCTCATCTGCCTGGCGCACCTGGGGGACGCGGAGCTGCAGGACAGCCGGGACGGTGAGCAGGTGGCTCGGGCGCCCCTGGCCCTGGGCGCCCCGAGGTGCTCAGGGCACGTGTCTGGTGCTTCCAGAACTGCTAGCCAGCATGATGGCGGGCGTGAAGTGCCGCCTCGACAGCAGCCTGCCCGCCGTGCGCCTCCTGGGCATGATCGTGGCTGAAGTGGTCAGTGCCCGCCTCCACCCCGAGGGGCCTCCCCTGAGGTTCCAGGTGAGCCGAGCTGTCCCCTCCATGTCCCCTCCGCGTGGCTGGCCCGGGTCGCCTGAGAGGCTGTCATTCCAGCCCCATGTCACCTCGCCTTCCTGGGGTCCAGCCTCGTGGAGTCTCCGTGTTGGCCATGCTGAGGGCCGAGACCTGGGGGTCGCAGGTACAGCCCTCAGCTCCTGGGGGGCCAGGCGGGGTCAGAGCTGAGCGCCTATTCCCTCCGAGTGATGCCCTGGAAGTGTCGACAAGCTCGTATGGACGGGGGTCCGTGCGCGGCTGTGGGTGGAGGGAGCAGTTGCCTGGGGTGTGTCCCCTCCCCGTCTGCCGAGCCCCTGGGGGACTCCCCGTTCCTTCAGGAGACGTTGGGGCCCGTCTGGCCCTCAGCATACCTGTGCTGCCCTCAGCCCGAGTGGACACTTGGGAAGTTGCTTTTGAAAGGCGACCGGCTGTCCGAAGCTGCGCCATGGGAGAGGCTGGGCTGCGAGGGCCGGCTGTGCCTCTGTCCCCTTGGGGGGATGCCGCCGGTGGGCGTCTCTGACCTGGTTGTCTGCGCCTGCAGTATGAAGAGGACGAGCTGAGCCGAGAGATGCGGGCCTTGGCCACCCCCGGGCCAGCGGGCGATGGTGCCTTGGAGGCGGGGTGAGGGTCTGCGCGCCCCTGGCCCCGCGTCCCTGTGCACTGGGCATCCAAAGTCCGGGGGCCAGGACAGGAGCTAAAGGGCGGGGGCGGGGCAGGGGGAGAGCGATTCTGAGGGAGAAGCAGGTTCTGGGACCGGATGCTCGAGGGGGCCTGGAAGGGTTTGTTCTTACTGTTCCCCAGAAGCCTGTCCCTGGCTCCAGCCCCGACAGAGACCCCCGCAGAGACTCCTGCAGAGGCTGTGGACAGCAGTGTCCCCCAGGCATGGCTGGAGGGCTCCGACTCGGAGCTGGACAGGTAGGGGCGGGGCTCCCTGACCTGGTAGCCCTGGCTGCCTGCTCCCCTGCACGCTGGGCAGGGGCGGTGCTGTGGCCGGGGGCGGCCTACTGACTCCATTCTTTTCTTCCTTAGTCCACACGTAAGTGGTGCAGCTCTCGCCCCTGCCGCCCCTCAGCCCCTCCCGAGGGCTGCAGGGACCTGGGTGTGAATGTGCGTGTTTTTGGGAGGGAGGAGGGGGCACTGAGCCAGCTCTCGGGGCTGCTTCTCATGGGCCGTGGGCGCTTCTGTGTCCGCTTTGTTCCTTCCCCAGTGACGATGAGTTTGTCCCCTATGACATGTCAGGGGACAGAGAGCTTAAGAGCAGCAAGGCGCCCGCGTATGTCCGGGACTGCGTGGAAGGTGGGTGTGGGCCCAGGTGGGCCTTGCTGTCTGCTCCGTGGGGTGGTCCCCAGCCCCGGACAGCCCCCATCCTGACACTCGGGGCTGTCAGAAAGCGCTCAGCAGGACACCAGGTGTGGCTGCCGGTGCCTGGCTCAGGGTCAGCGCTGAGAGTGACCGAGGCCCGTCTGGGTTCTGTGCAGCCCTCACCACGTCTGAGGACGGGGAGCGCTGGGAGGCAGCCCTGCGGGCCCTGGAGGGCCTGGTCTGCAAGAGTCCCGAGGCCACCCGGGAGGTGAGTGGGCGGGGGAGGGGGGAAGGCCTACGGTGGCTGCTGCCCCTGCACTGTCTGTGTCCTGGGTCCCGTAGGGTGGCATCTGGCTTGTGTGTGATTCAGTGGCTGCTGCTTCTGTTGGGGTGGGTGGCAGGTGGGGCCACGGGCAGGTGGCCCGGGGCTGCAGGCATCCCGATTCCTACCCCGTGTGCAGGTGAGCGTGGAGCTGGCCAAGGTGCTGCTGCACTTGGAGGAGAGGACCTGTGTGGCAGGATTTGAGGGGCTGCGCCAGAGAGCCCTGGTGGCCGTCACTGTCACGGACCCGGCCAGGGTGAGCCAGTGCCCTGGCCAGTGCAGGCGCAGCGAGGCACGCTTGAGCCTCTGTCTGGTGCCCGAGGGCAGCCCTGGGTGGCCTGTGGGGTCCTAGTGACTTCCTTTGCGCACTCAGGTAGCCGAGTATCTGACCTCGCAGTTCTGCGCTCTGAACTACAGCCTCCGGCAGCGCATGGACATCCTGGACGTAAGCGTCACTGGGCCTCTGTCCCCCGTCAGGGCCAAGGTCCGGGAGTCCCCTTGGTGCTAGACCCGAGGGCCTTGGACAGGCCTGTGCCTGCTGCATGTGACAGCAGGTGGCACTCAGCAGTGGCGGAGTTGGGGCTTGACAGCTGAGTTCTTTTGTCTTTAAAGTAGTAGTTTTACTGATATAATTCACATACCATAAAATACACCATTTTGGGATAAATTGTGGGATGTTACTCAGCTGTAAAAAGCCTGAAATTCTGATACATGCTACAACATGGATAAACCATGAACACGTTATGCTCGAGCCAGTGTCAAAGGCCAGCGTGTCGTCGGGTTGCATTTGTGTGGACTGTGAGGGGCGTCGGGGCCGCAGAGACAGCAGAGTGGGGGTGCTGGAGCTGCGGGAGCGGGTGGGGTGCGCGTTACCGGGAAGAGCTTCGATTTGGAAAGACGGGAGAGTTCTGGAGGCAGGTGCTGGTGGTGGTTGCCCAACACAAATTTATTAACACCATGGAAATGTACATTTTTAAATGGTTAAAACGGTTAATGCGATATTTTGCCACAAGAAAAGAAGAAGGACCAAGAGGGCATCAGAAAGACCTGGCCATTTTTAAGTGAACAATTCGGTGGTGTGTGGTACACTCACCATCCGCTCTGGAGGTTTCCATGGCCCTGCGGGCAACCTCGCTCCCACCCAGCCCGCGTCCTGTCTTGGACTTGCCTGCCCTGGACGTTTCGGGGAAATGGAGTCACGTGCACGTGGCCTTGTGTCTGGCTTCCTTGGTGGACATGGTGTCTGGGGGAGGCCACCTGGGCCCTGTCGTGCAGCACTTGTGTTCACTGTGGCTGTGCATACTCGGTGGGTAACTTAGGAGTGTCATTTGTCCCCAGAGTGATGGGACTGCCCAGGTGTCTCCACCCCTCCAGGTCCTGACCCTGGCTGCCCAGGAGCTGTCCCGGCCTGGCCGCCTCAGGAGGGCTCCACAGCGCGGCCACCCTGGTCCTGGCACCTACCGCTCGCCGCCACTGGCCGCCTCCCAGCCTGGCAGCGCTGCGGCTCCTGACTGGCGGCTGGCGGTGGAGGAGCGGATCAGAAGCAAGACCCGGCGGTTCTCCAAGGTCAGCCTTGAGGGCAGGGGCACTGCGGGCAGCCACTTGGCTCCAGGCACTGTCTGCAAGCAGGGGGCGGGCGGCACCAGCACCGGTGGTCTTGCAGGGAGGGTCGCGGTGTGAGCCAAGGGATGTGACAGTGCTTTAGGACGGTCAGACGGGTCCCAGGGTGCAGCTCAGAAGCGGGCGGCCCACGGGCGCTTTCGTCAGGGCCGATCTAGGCCGAGAGTGGTCTTGCCCACTTCAGAGTGTGTGTGGGATTATGGAGGCTTCCGGCTGTGGCTGGGTGGGGGGAGCCAGGGAGGCTGCTCAATGCCGTGCAGGGCGCAGGGCAGCCCCTGCCGCGGGCACTATCCAGCCCTGAACGTCCGAGTGCAAGGCTGGGATCCCTGGTCTGAGCCCAGGTAGTCGGAGTCCCGTCGCCGTCGGCACAGGGCCTGGGGGCTGCGCGGCTTTGCCCGTCCTACGTTGGTGGGAGGGCTGCTCGCTGCTGCCGTGCACCTCCGTGAGTGCCGTGTGGTGTTGGCAGGGCGCTCCCCGGCTGGGGCCTGCGGGTGGTCCCAATGCGTTTGACTCCGTGGCCGGCTGCTTCTTCTTCCCCCTGATTCAGCGCTTCGACAGGTGAGTGGGTTTTCCACAGGCCTGTGGATGTAGGGAACAGGAGCCCTGACACACCCTGTGGCCAAGGGTTTCCCAGGGTGGGGTCCAGTGGGGTTTGGGGCATGAACAGGGGTCCTGACCTTCACCAGTTTTGTAAGCTTAACTTAAATGATGCAGAATGTTCCGCCACGTTCCCTCTGCGCTGAGCTCTGCGGTGAGGTTTTTATCGTCACTCTGTGTTCCCAGGTGTCGAGTGCATGGTGGGGCTGCTGTGGCACGTGCTGGCAGACGCCGCCCTCGCCCAGCCTGCCCCAGCCAGAGCTGTGCCCCCCAGGTCACGGTGTGCAGCTCATGGGTGGCAGCGCAGAGGCTGGGCCTGGGTCGCAGTGCGGCGGGGGTGGGAGCCTTGGCCTTGGCAGCTCCTGACCCAGGGCTGGGCCGTGCCAGGCAGTCCTGCAGAGTGACCGGGCATCTGGAAACACCTTCTCCTATGGCTTTCTTGGTGCCATGTGGGGTCGGGGTGCTGAATGCAGGAGAGGCTTTGTGGAGCTTCCCAGGGTCTCCTTTAGTGGCCCAGGAAGCGGGGAGCCCGCCCCCGAGGTGCCCGCGCCGCACCGTTTGCTGAATTCTGTGTTGTAGGCCTCTGGTGACCTTTGACCTTTTGGGAGATGACCAGTTGGTTCTTGGGAGACTGACTCACACCTTAGGGGCCATGATGTACCTGGCCGTTAATACCACGGTGAGTTGGGAGGGGGAGTTGAAGGTGCTGAGCACTGAGAGGCCTCCTGCCCACGGCGGGATCGGGGGTGAAGTGCCCCACGCCTGGAGCAGGAGCCTGGGGGGGCCAGGTGTCTGAGGGAGGGGCTGCCTGCATGAGGCTCCGCAGGGCAGCGGAACGTCCCTCGCCCTCGCACCGCGTGGTTGCTGGGGTCTGGGGATGGGCAAGGAGGCCCCCGCCTACCGCTCCTGTGCTGGCCCCCAGGTGGCCGTGCCCATGGGCAAGGCCCTGCTGGAGTTCGTGTGGGCCCTTCGCTTCCACGGCGACACGTGAGTGGCCTGAGGGGCTGGGGCGGGGAGGGTCTCGCAAATGGACGGGGAGGTGTCATAGTTGAGGCCACATGGAGCCTCGAGGTGGCTGGGAGGCAGCTGGACCTGGCACTTCCCAAACAGGAAATGTGCTGGGTGGGGGGCGGGGGCCGGGCAGGGGCCAGAGGGGCTCAGCCTCCTGCCTCCTTGCTTGGCAGCTGCGTGCGCCGGGGCCTGCTGTCTGCCGTGTCCTCTGTCCTGCTCAGCGTACCTGCCCAGCGGCTGCTGGAGGACTTGCCGGACGAGCTGCTGGAGACCAGGTCCTGGCTGGCAGGTGTGTGTGCCCGGGGCTGCGTCCGTGAGGCAGGCGGGAGGCGTCTGGCGTGGAACGACTGCGCGCAGCCCAGCCTGTTTGGACGGGCACGTCCCTCCTTGGTGCCGACAGCCCTGTGGTGGCCTCGGTGTGGGGGCAGGGGAGATGGTTCTTGTCATGGCCACTTCGGGAGCCCCGCAGCAGAACCTGAAGGCAGGTGCCCCCACTGTGTTCCTTCCTGAACCCCAAGTCCCGACCGGCTCTGAGGACCGTGGAGTGGGCGCCCAGCGCCTCCCCCGAGGCTCACCCATGGAGCATTTGGCCACTGTGCTCCTCCTGAATGTGTTCTGTTTTTTTAAAAATTTTTATTTTATTATTTTATGTTTTCAGAGGTAGGGTCTCACTCTGTCTCGCAGGCTGGAGTGCAGTGGCGTCACCACAGCTCACAGCAGCCTCAGACTTCTGGGCTCAAGCGATCCTCCTGCCTCAGCCTCCCAAGTAGCTGGGACTATAGGCACCACCACCACGCCTGGCCATGTGTTCTTTGTAAAGTCAGTTGCAGATGTTGTGACCCTTCACCCCGGGTTCTTGAGCTGGGCTTAAGGACAGGCCACTGTGACCCTCTCAGGACACCACGTGGAGAGAACGTCCAGCCTGGCTGCCCTAGTACTGGCCCTTTTCTTCCCTTCAGCACTGACCTGGGACCCAGCAGGGCCCCTATGTAGCCCTGAGCTGCCGCTTTCCTGGGCACCTTCGGTCGGGCGCGGCTCCCTGGTGCCTTCTGTTATCTCATGGCTTTTGAAGTCCAGGGCTTGGCTTGTGCCCCTTGCTGTGGTTTCACTGACCCTGATTCCTGGCCAAGGCCGGCTCCTTTTCAGGGACTTGTGCGCAGACACCCGTGCTGGGGACGCTCGTGGGATCCTTGGGGTGAGGTCATCCTCCCCGTGGGGATGGCCGGTGTCTGCTCTGCCCACCCCCGTCTCCCCACCTGGGCGTGGGCTCCTGCTCAGGGCGCAGTCCTGGTCACCTGCTCAAGGGGCTGCCGAGCGCATCGGGTTTGAACGGGCATCTCCCGTGGGAGTAGAGCCGCCGGGGATGGGGTGAGGAGCAGAGCACGGGGCTGCCGGGCCCTCCCTGTCCCAGGTCTGAGTGCGCGTACGTCTTAACGCCAGAGCCTGTGTCTCTGAGAAGTGGGGCAGGTGCTGGGGGGGGGGTCCTTCTTTCAAGGGGGAGTAAGGGCCCTTCAGGTGATGTCCAATTGGAGCCACCCAGCTCCCTCCTCAGCTGCCACTGACCTGCCAGGCAGCGTCCTGCCTGCCGCAGCGAGGACGGCGATTCTCTCCATGGCTGTGTGGGGAGCCACCAGCGTCGGGGGCAGGGTGCCACACTCCTCCCGGCCACGGTCCTCCTGCTTCCCCAAGGACGCAGCACTTGTGTCCCAGCTGTCTGGAGACCTTATGGGGACAGAAGCACTGGTCCCCAGCAGTCACTTAGCTCAAGGCATGTAGGGCGTCCGCACAGTGCAGCCTCATCCCCTGCGGTCAGGGCAGCGCCGTGGCTGAGCACGAGACGCTTGCAGCACAGACTCCCCCGACAGTCTCCCGGTGCCCCCTCACACGTGAGGGGCGCTGGGGTAACCCCACTAGCAGAGCTTCTGGGGGCTTGCCAGGCACGAGACAGCCTTGGCGAGGGCCCTGGCGTGGTGGGGACAGCCGGAGATTGGGCGCTGCCCTCAGTGGGGCAGTGCGTGACTCCAGATCCCAGAGGCCCACTTCCCCGGCCTCCTCCACAGGTAGGGTCACCTCCCGACTCCCACCAGGTGGTGGACGGCCCCTCATTCATTCCTGGGTCCCCTGACTCTGTGACTCAGCATTGTGGCGCTGCTACAGCTTGAGCCTCTGGGCCAGTGGGCCCTGCGTGTTCCCGGGCTGGGCAGCCCCTCCCCGACCAGCACGCGGTCACCGTTCTCTGCATGCGGCCCAGCTGCGGAGCAGGGGCCGGGGCCTTGGGGAGAGTCCCAGGCTCCTGTGCAGACCCTGCCCCATTCCAATCAGGTCTGGCAGGGTGAGGGCTGTACACTGCCACCTGCTCACCTGTGTGTGTCGCAGCAGCGCCAGGCCCAGGGAGGGTCCTGCCTCTCTCCTCGGGCCGGTTTTCTCCCAGGGTGGTGCTGCGGTGGGTGGGGTGCCCCATGTGTCCCGCGGTGGAGAGTGTCCCTATCACCTGGCCCAGGCTCCCAGCCCCAGGGGGCGGGGGCTTGCTCACGCACAGGGACGTGGTGGTACCCCCTTGCCAGGCATCTGAGATGGGGCCTTAGTGTGGGTGCTGGTGCCACATGCCCAAGGCCTGGCAGCTGGCTCATTTAGGAAGACTTCAGATGAAAAAAAAGAGAGCAAACAGCTGGCCCTGTGACAGTGCCTCACGTTTCATTTTCATTCTTATCTTCGGCAGACGTGGCCGAGAAGGACCCGGATGAGGACTGCAGGGTGCTGGCGGTGAAGGCTCTGCTGCTTCTGGAGAGACTCAAGGACAAGCTCCTCCTCCCACCGTCGCCTTAGTCCCCTGGGCCTCCCCCCCGCAGGAGGCCCAGGGAGCGGAGCGGAGGAGCACCCGGGCAAACGTCTGGGCTTCGGAGCGCGGCCAGGTCTGGAGCAGCATCCGGTACGGAGCGTGCAGATGCAGGAAGGCCCGCTGCCCCCGCCTGCTCCCCCGCCGCTATTTTTACCCCGGCAAGTCTGAGTGTTTGGCTAAAAATACACAAAGGCCTGGGCACTGCCCATCACAGCACACGGCAACCTGAACCAATGCGGGGGCTGGGGGTGTTGGCAGGGGGAGTTGACCCCTCCGGTGAGGGCAGAATCGGGGAGCAGCAGGGGGGGACGGCAGGAGCTGCTGCTTAGGGCCCCGCAGGAGCCAGCAGGAAGGGCACAGCTCTGTGGGCTCCTCACGTTGTATCCTGAGAGCAGTAAAAAGTGCTGCAGGTGCCTGAGCATGGCCATCCTTGTTCTGACTGCTGGGCTCAGGCTGGGACTGCAGGGCCCAGAGGGCCCACGCGTGGAAGGAAGAGCCTGGGCCTGAGAAAATAAACTTTATTGGAGTCATAGGAGGGCCAGGGCGGTCCTGGCTGTAGTGAGCCAGCTGGGAACTGCCAGGTGACCATCCGATGGGCTCAGGGAGGGGCGTGGGGAACAGGGTAGTGGGTGTCCCCAGGCTTCTGGGTGTGGTGTCATGAAGTTCTAGAAGTCTCTTAGGGTTTACAGTATGTAGTTGGGAGAACATTGTGGGAAAGACGAATCCAACTGCCTTTAAAGGAACTAATCCAAAAATCCACAGGAGCTGCCGAGTGCCTGGAGGCAGGAATGCAGAGGAATAGTTTAAAAATACACACTCTTCCCTTCTAAACATACTCCTGCCAGGCCCTGGCCACTGGGCCCGTGTCCTGCTACAGCTGTGCTTACAGATTCCAACACACAAGGGGTTTGGGGGAACAAAAAAGCTGCCTTCACTGCTACTGGCAGCTGGAAAATTCTAGAAGATGTTTCCAGCGGGAAGACGCTGGCTGGCTGGCCAGGGGCCTGGGCCCATCAGGGGTCATTTTCTACCTCTTCCACCACCTCCTCGTCCACCTCCCTGTGGTCTTCCACGCTGTTGTGGCGGATCCGCTCGGGCGTGGCGCGTGTCAGCGGGAGGCCAAGGCCCTGGAGCACGGCATCCGTGGTGTGCTGGCTCACGTAGCAGGACATGTTGGCAGAGGGGATTCTCTTGCGCATCTCCTCCAGGTACTTGTAGGCCTAGAGCAGATGTAACAGCCACGTACTTGTTTAGTCCACAGTGAGAACCGAAGGAGCCATCCCATTTGTTCACTAGAAAGGTTCCTAAATCCCCTCAAGGTACCCGGCTCACTGCCCTCGGTCAGAGGAAAGCTTCCCGCTTCTGAAGGACAGTCAGGTCCAGTGGTCCAAGGCTTCCCAGTGTTTATGAGGGGATCATGGTGTCCATAGACGGCACATGTTTGAGGCTCTGAATGGTTAACACGGTAACCAGTCATCGGTCTTTTAAATTTTTTTCGGGACTGCAGTGAGCTATGATCACACCACTGCACTCCAGCCTGGGCGACAGACTGAGGCCTTGTCTAAAGAAAATACGCTTTTTGGGTGACTCACTGACACCATCCCGCAATTGACCCACATGTGCAGAAGGCCTCTGCCCGGGGACAGACGGGCGACATGCCAGCCCTCCATGCACTGTCAGAGGAGAGGATGTGAGCAAACACCCGCGTGTGAAAAGATGCTTCCTTAGGCATTCACAGACTCCCTGCTGTGCCCCAGGCGCCCTGCTGGACACGTGGGACACAAGTGCAAAGAGGAACAGGCACGGGATGGTGAGGTCTGGCAGCACTGAGGGAAGGGCTGACAAGGGCGTGGAGGAGTAAGGAGCTGCTCAGGAGAGGGGATGAGACCTTGTGGCCAGAAGGGGCCTGTGCATGCCTGAGTGCACAAGGCCCAGCGCCTGTGACCCTGCATGTACAGAGCTGGCTTCATCGGGGCAAGGAAGCATCTCCAGAAGGAAGGCAGTCGCCAAAGACGGGCAAGGGGTAGGGCGCAGGAGAGCAAAGATGGCATGTTGCATGTCCTGACCAGGGGAGGCATCTGACGCCCAAGATCAAGAGTTTGCGAGGGTTTGGCTCTGATGCCAGGGCAGCGAGAACTGAGTGGACGGTGAGCGGCCACACTGAGGGCAAGGAGCCTACAAGAGAGATGGAGACGGCTGCAACAAGGTTTCTTCTTCCACCAAGAGGAAGCTTGTGCATGCCTCTCTTGGTTTATTTATAGTTTTTGGACTTTTTTAAATTTCGAATTTCTAGGCCGGGCGCGGTGGCTCACGCCTGTAATCCCAGCACTCTGGGAGGTCAAGGTGGGAGGATTGCTTGAGCTCAGGAGTCTGAGACCAGCCTGAGCAAGAGTGAGACCCTATCTCTACTAAAAATAGAAATTAGCCGTACAACTAAAAATACATAGAAAAAATTAGCTGGGCATGGTGGTGCATGCCTGTAGTTCCAGCTACTCAGGAGTCTGAGGCAGGAGGATCGCTTGAGCCCAAGAGTTTGAGGTTGCAGTAAGCTAGGCTGATGCCACGGCATTCTAGCCCTGGGCAACAGAGCAAGACTGTCTCAAAAAAAAAAAAAAAAAAACAAAACAATTCCTAAATTCCACAGGCTTCAAACAAGCATAGAGACAATAAAGAAGGTGAAGTATTTAAAATATGATTTTTCTATTAATGTTGAAGATACAGGAATCTGAGCATCTCTATAGTCCAATTTTGTTTTATACACAAAATTGTAGGTCTCCAAAAAGCGTGCAGTTGGCGTGCACCTGTAGTCCCAGCTACCACAGAGGCTGTGGCAGGAGGATCACTTAAGCCCAGGAGCTCAAGGCTGCAGTGAGCTACAATTGTGCCTGTGAACAGCCATCGCACTCCAGCCTGGGCAACTCGCCCAGACCCGTCTTAGAACAAAACAAAAACAAGAAAACTTGTTGGAATTAGACTGAGTTTTTTGCAACAACACAAGGGGCCAGTGAGTGGACATGGTAGGGCACAAGGCAGTCTCACAGTGCTGACCTTCAGACTTGGGGAACACCACCTGTTGGATAACTTTCCTGTGAACTCTGGAGACTGCAGCTAGTGCAGCCAACATGTGCACATTTTTACAGTCGATTTGTCAATACTCAGTTTGTGAGCACTTGAGACGAAGCAGAGAGACTCCTTGGGCACTGTATACCCCCAGATCTATCTGCTAGGGGAACGCGACCCCCATAGGCAGAGCGTTGATGCAGCAAGGTGTGCGTGTATCTCTGTCCTTGGGAACATGAAGGGCAAATGTGGGTGGGTGGAATTTTTTGTTGGCTACCGTAGAATTATGACTGAAAAAGAATGAGGAGAGAGGCTTCTGATAATGGCAGCGTAAGTCATGTTAGGTCACTGCTCCCTGAAAGTGATAAACCCTGGGCAAACATACAAGGGAGAACAGCTGCAGGCAGCAGGCTGGGGAAGAGGGTAGCACTGGGTGAGTTTCCTGCTTGAAACTTCTTGCCTCAGGGCAGGCCCCAGTCAGGACCACTGTGGACCTGGAGAAGGCACAAAGAAATCTGCACTCATCTGGCTTAAAGAACCAAAATAAAAATGTTTGTTGACTGCAGCAGTTGGAATGTGAGGGCAGAAATACTGGAATAGAGCAAGTCACAGGGGAGCCCGAATTCTGAGTATAATCTCTGTTCTATTCACTAGTTGACCCCACACGATGCATGTGGTGGTAGTGGGGGGGACAGACTTCAAGGAGCCAAACTAAAGCTACAGGTATTGAACAGGGATTTCAGCCGCTGCCCACCACAGGAGAAAGAGTTTAGACTTTGAGTTGAACAAAGGTGACTGCCTAATAAAACACATTTTTTTTTATAAAAAAGTAATACTCTATGGAGGAATGCAACAGAATCCAAAGTCTCTACAATGGATTGTCCACAATGTTCACAATACGAAGAAGTTACTAGACACAAGAAGAAGCAGGAAAACATGACCCATATGCAAGAGAAAAGGTAAATAATGGAGATCAACCCTATATGATCCAGATAATAGAATTAGTAGCAAAGATTTTAAAGCAGCAATTTTAACTGTGGTCAAGGATATAAAGGAAAATATGTTTTTAACAAATGAACAAATAGGAAATTTAACAAATTCTAGAACTGAAAAACACAAAATCTAAAATAAAAAATTTGCTGGAGAGGTTAAAATCAGAGTGAAGATAGCTAAAGAAAATCAGCGGATTTGAAGATAGTTCAATATAAATTATCTAATCCAAAGGACAGAAAGAAAAAAAAGATAGAAAATGATGAATAGTAATCACAAATGTATGTTCACTTAATGTGAGAGGACTGATACTTAATTGGAGTCCCACAAGAGGAGAAAGGGAGAAAAATAATAGCAAATTTCACAAATTTGGTAGAAGACATAAATTTACAATGCCAAGAAGCTCAGGATAAATAAAATGAAAACACCTAGAGACATCATTGTATAACTGCTGAAAACCAAATAGAAAGAAAATCGTGAAGCAGCCAGCAATGTGGGGAGAGGGAGAGAGACACGTCACGTGAGGGCGCGGTGACACAGCTGACAGCTGACGTCTTATCAGAAACAATGGAGGCCAGAACATAGAGGAAAGACATCTGTGTATGGAAAGGGAAAACCTGTCAAATTAGAATTCTTTATCTGATGAGAATAACCTTAATGAATAAAGGCAAGATAAGGACATTTTGGATTAATGAAAAGTAAGAAAGTTCATCATCAGGAGATCTGTACTTGAAAGAATACTAAAGGGAGTTCTTCAGGCTGAAGAGGAATGATACCACATGAAAATCTGAATCATTGGTAAGAAGTAAAAAACACGAGAAATTGTAAATATGTAGGTAAATATAAAAGGCTGTTTCTTTCCTTTTAATTTCTTTAGAATAAATTTCACTGTTTAAAGCAAAAACTATACAATGATAGTATTTATAATGTATGTTGATGTCATATATTATTATGATAAATATAGGTGGGGATGTGAGTAGGTAAATGGACCTATATATACACACACAGTTCATGAAGTAGTATGACATTAACTCTAGGCAGACAGTAATAAGATAAGAATGTTTATGGCAATCCCAAGGGTAAGCGCTGAAAATACAATGCAAAGAGAGAGAGATACAGATAGAAAGCTGAGGCCAGCGTGGGTGTCCAACACCTGTAATCTTAGCACTTTGGGAGGCCAAGGTGGTAGGATTGCTTGAGACTAGGAGTTTGAGACCAGCCTGAGCAACACAGCGATACCATGTCTCTACAAAAAATAGAAAAATCAGCTGTGGATCGTGGCATGTGCCTATAATCCCAGCTGCTTGGGCAGGAGGATCACTTGAGCCCAGCCCAGGAGTTTGAGGCTGCAGTGAGCTATGATGATACCGCTGTACTCTAGCCCAGGTTAGAGAGTGAGAGACCCTGTCTGTCTCAATAAGACAAACAAAACAATAAACAAAAAGATAAAATGTTCACAGGATAGATAAAAGGAAATTCTAAAACATATTCACTTAATTGAAAAGACAACGGGAAAGAAAGTTCAAAGGAACAACAAAAACTGATAGGACAAGCCAAACAAAAATGATAGACTAAAATCAAGCCATATAAATAATTACGTTAAATTTAAGTGGATGAAACATTCCAATTAAAATGCAGATTATCAGGATTTTAGAAAGACCCAACTATATGCTGTCTACCAGCAATGTACTCTAAATACAATGACACAGATGAGCAAAGGTAAAAGGAAGGAAAAGGATATGCCGTGCAACACTAAGCATAAGACAGCAGGCTAGCTATGCTAGTGTTACAGTAGGGACACTTCAAAAGACCAGAGACAAAGGGGGACATTTCATAAAGATCAGCTCAGCCACCCAGCTTACTGCCTTGAGAGTTTTTAGGCCACAGTGCAGGGAGAGCGTAACCGAACAGCTGGCAGTCTGTCTACGCTGAGGAGAGGGTTCTGAGTCTGGGGAGGCCGAGGCAGCTGGAACTCATGGAATAGAGTACTGGACAGGAGAGAGCAGAGAGACAGAGACAGCACTCTGGAGACCTGCAGAGGGTTCTGAGTCTCCAGCTGAGTAAAGAATAGTGCATGTGTGTGAAGAAAGGAACTGAGGCCAGGGAAAACCACTGGAAGTGATCAGGTAGAACAACCCCAGAGACTGATCATACATGGCCAGGAATAGTTCATGCTCCCACCTGCCAGAGGGGAAGACCTCCCAATACATGAGGCATTGAGTAGAGCAGACCCCTCAGTAGTGGTGCAAAATTAGCCCTAGACACAAGCCTGTTTGGGACCTAGCTAACAAAGCTAAAAAGCAAGCTGCAAAAGAATCAAATTGTTTCCAAGTAACTTAAACCTCACCCCAGAACAAGGCTAAAAAACATTTAAAAGAAAATGCATTTGGGCCGGGCGCGGTGGCTCACACCTGTAATCCTAGCACTCTGGGAGGCCGAGGCGGGCGGGTTGTTTGAGCTCAGGAGTTCAAAACCAGCCTGAGCAAGAGCGGGACCCCGTCTCTACTAAAAATAGAAAGAAATTAATCAGAAAACTAAAAATATATAGAAAAAATTAGCCGGGCATGGTGGCGCATCCCTGTAGTCCCAGCTACTCGGGAGGCTGAGGCAGGAGGATCGCTTGAGCCCAGGAGTTTGAGGTTGCTATGAGCTAGGCTGACGCCACGGCACTCTAGCCTAGGCAAGAGAGTGAGACTCTGTCTCAA